>CP139501.1:337916247-338176003 GCA_021014915.2 Artemisia tridentata subsp. tridentata
CCAAAGGCCACACAAAATAAAAATTCATGTGACCATTGGAAGAACAATGGTCACGCAAAATACACATTTCTTCACTTTAAACAGCATATGGTCACACTTATTAACAACTTTGGCCACTTTATGCTTAATTGTATGTGACTAAATACCCAAAACAAGCATGCTTTGTGTGACTAAATATTATAAAAGGCCACACAAACATAAAATTCAAGTGGCCATTGGATGATCAATAGTCACACAAAATACAAATTTCTTCACTTTAAACAGCATATGGTCACACTTATCTTTTGGCCACTTAATGCTTAATTGTATGTGACTAAATAACCAAAACAAACATGCTTTGTGTGACTAAATATTACAAAAGGCCACACAAACATAAAATTCATGTGGCCATTGGATGATCAATAGTCACACAAAATACAAATTTCTTCACTTTAAACAGCATATGGTCACACTTATCAACACTTTTGGCCACTTAATGCTTAATTGTATGTGACTAAATAACCAAAACAAACATGCTTTGTGTGACTAAATATTACAAAAGGCCACACAAACATAAAATTCATGTGGCCATTGGATGATCAATAGTCACACAAAATACACATTTCTTCACTTAAAACAACATATGGTCACACTTATTAACACTTTTGACCACTTTATGCTTAATTGTATGTGACTAAATACCCAAAACAAACATGCTTTGTGTGACTAAATATTACAAAAGGCCACACAAACTAAGAATTCATGTGACCATTGGATGATCAATAGTCACACAAAATACACATTTCTTCACTTAAAACAGCATATGGTCACACTTATTAACACTTTTGGCCACTTTATGCTTAATTGTATGTGACTAAATACCCAAAGCAAACATGCTTTGTGTGACTAAATATTACAAAAGGCCACACAAACTAAGAATTCATGTGACCATTGGATGATCAATAGTACACATTTCTTCACTTTAAACAGCATATGGTCACACTTATTAACACTTTTGGCCACTGTTTTTTAAATTGTATGTGACTAACTCGAAAAAAACAACACACGATGTGTGACTAAATCATCACAAACGTCACATTTATTATATTTTCGTGTGGCCATAGGATGGGAAATAGTCACACATACTGATGAATCCAACAAAACTTGTGCCTAATTAGTCACACATATTCGGGTTTTGGTCACTCTTTTTCGATGAAAACGGCCACAAACTAAACAATGTGACCATATGATACCTACGGTGGCGCGACTTTTTGTCACACACACCCAAAAAAACGTGTGTGACTATATGCATATAGTCACGCATTTCCAGTGTGACGATAGGCAGAATCTGTACCAGTGTTTCCTCAACGTTTGGAAAATGAGCACGGTGTGTGTGTCGAATTACCCTTTCGGGATTTGATAATGTCTTTTTGATCTAACTCTACAAGCTAATAAGCTACTCAGAACATTAATCTAAACCAAATTCCAATCACTAACAAATCCTACAAGTGATCTAGAAGTTCATGCTTTTTCTGCTCTAACTGATTTTATTGACTTTTTGATTTCAAACTAACTTTGACCAAATCTAATTTTGATTGATCTAAACTAACTTAAGATGTTATATTAAGCTACTGAAAATCCAGATTATACCAAATTACACTATTATGCTCCTAAGATCAAAATTACTCCTACAAAATCACTAAACTGCAGCAGTGAACTAACATGGAATCTAACTTTGACTTTTTGTGCTATGAACTACTAATGCAAACCTATATTTAGACTAATACAAACCTAAGTGAACTATATGAACTAATGCTACCCCTGATTCAAGCCTACAACTCTTTAATGCTTACTGATCCAAACACCCTTAAAGTTACTGCAATGAGAAATTGATGCAGTAGCAATGAGATTTAAACTACAATTTCAACCAAACAGACTAAAATGATGATCAAGCAAACTTAATCAACTCAGAATCTAGATCTCAAACCACAAATCACCATAGATGCTCAATAAGAAGACATGAAGCAGTTTCAACCATTTGTCATCAAACTCAATCCAATCAAATGTAGATGAATTAAACTACTGAGATCAAGCAATAATCAGTTTATATAAACAACATTAAGCAATTATAAACTAACTAAATCATATCTAAACTACTTTAATCCACTGATTCAGAATTGAATAAAATTATAAAGTAGAATTAGAACTTACAATGTAACAACCCCTCAGCTTAACAGAGGGGTCTCACTAAGCTTGCCTGTCTTTAGACAGGCTAGGAGCTTCCAAATCTCCCCTAGACTATCACTCAAAGCTGATTTCACCAATGGTCAATACTCAGTTTGACTTTGTTTGACTTTTTTGTAATTTTTGTGGAAAATGAAATAAATCAAACTCACACAAGCTAGAAAGCTTTATGAGCTTGTAAATCTAAGTAAATAGCTTATATGTAAGCTGAGATCAAAAGTTAAACAACATCTTTATTGAATTTTTATATTTTTTCTAATTTTATTATTTTTTTTATTATTTTGTATGATTTATGAAAAGAGTAAACAATGAAATGTGAATAAACTTGAACAAACTTCCATAAGCTTCTGAAAAGCTTATTGAGTAAATAGCAAACAAATAAAGTAAAAGATTAACCAAAATAGAATTTTAAAGAACAAATTAACTAAGAACTTTCATTAATTGAGAACTGGATTACATTTATTAAAAAGAAATTACAATTTGAGAAATAAAATTGACAGAGTTTCCCTACTCTAAAATCTACATACCCTAATCAGCTACCAAATGCCTCTATTTATAGTAACAATGAGAAGGATCTAGAGGGAGGGGGTCATGGATTGCCAAGCTGGCAATCCGTGTGACCTGTGTTTCTTCAAAGCCTCTCTAAGCCGTATGATCATAATCTAATCATTACCCAATGATGAGCACCCTTGGATCACTGATTGTGACGTGTAGAAACCAATCATTAGCTGCCATCTGTCCCCGTGTGTGCTTGTTTGTTTCTGACACCTCCTGACACGTCTGACACCTTCTAGAAACCCTTTGATTTGACCAATTAGCCCTTAATTGCCGTAATTTTGAGGGTCGGGTAATTAGGGTTCTAAGGTTCTGGGTAAATGGTGAATTGGGGGCGGGAAAGGAAAATATGTAATATTTTATTTACTTTTGACCGCTTTTGACCTTTGACCCGTATTTTATTTATTTGACCGAATTGTGGGCTCGGGCGGGTAATATTGATTTTAGGAGTTGGGCTTTTGGTGGATAAGTGGTGGATTGGGTTTAGAGTTTTAGGATGTATTGGGTTTATTAGTTTTAGGATCCGGTTGTAGACTAGTGTGAAAATTAGGGACCAAAAGTGAGAATTCTGAAAATATAAGGACCCAAGCTGCCAACTTCCAATAATATTATTCCAAGGGCTCTTTTTGACATTCTTTAATTGATGAGGGACCTCCTTTTCATATCTCCAAAATTTCTTCATAAGGACCAAAAGTGACAACTTTGTAAACTTGCAGGACCAAATGTATAACTTCATCAATTTTTCAATCTTGTCATTTCTGAAACTTTGAGGACCTCTTATGACTTTTTGAGCTTTGACTTTGACCACTAGCTTCCCCGGCTTAGGCTTTGACTCTTTTCCAAATCTCGTGCTCGTTATCTCGGGTTTTCCGTGTCTTTTGTCAATTTTCACGATATCCATCCCTGCACATACAAAAAACACAAAAACACAATATCTTTTGGCATTTTGGTCGGGTTTTTGGTTATTTTGGTCCGGTTTTGGTCAAGAAAAGGTATGTGTTTAAGCACATACCAGTAATATTCCAAGTCCAGTTCGTGCATTAAGGGTAATGGTAGCTGGGGCTATGTAAAAGTGGTCACAAGATGCAAAAGAAAACAGTAAAATTTACTGTCCAGATGGCCGGTCCCCTTAATTGTTGGGCGGCCCCCTTAAAATTAAGGGGACCGCCTGATGTGCTGCGTGTGTCGTTGCGGTTTAGCAGTTTTAATGCCTACTCAAGTTTTAAATTTATATTTAGCCGACTTATCAATAACACACACACCTAACGAGCAGTGTACCCGGTCAGTATGAAGATAATGGTAAGTAGAGTGTCGATTACTAAGAGTGGAACGTATTATCTCGTTAATCTAATCAGTATTTTAATATCCTAACGCAAGGGGGTTTCAGCCTGAGAGACTGGCACGATTTGTTTGCAATTAAATAATAAAATAAACCAATAGGCACGAATCAGCAAGTAGCACACACGTACACAGATAAATACTCGAGACAATAAGAGGGCTGTCCTTATAATTAAGTAGTTTGTCACTTGTTTTATTGATAGCTTTATATGAAGTGTATGTAGTTAATCCTTTCTCGTTGGTCCTATTCTTATCGGCGAGTAAACCCTTAATGATTACTTATGTCTAAAAGTTATTCCTAAGTGATCAATTTAGAAACAACCGTGGGAGCCACATTATGTCCCGCAGTCAAATGCCCGCAAGCCACTAATAAACACAGAGGTTATCAATGCACTAATAAGTAGTAACCAAAGACATCAACATATAAACTTTAATTAATGAGAAAGCAGTTTTAAGGGAGTGCAATCTTTCCGTTGCCACATTACACAAGCCACCAATCTTGATGAATTAAAGTTTACTAACACAATAAAACAAAACTACTTAATGAATTAAACACATGCAGCACCTTCTTACAGCTCTTGTATCTTTGATTTGGGTGTGTCTTGTGCTGCCTCCTTGACTGAATTCGTCCTTTGTTCCTCCTGTTCGGTCTTCGGTTTTAGGTTTTTCGGAACTCTTTAATTCGTCTGGTCTACGGGGTATTTATAGTTTCTGTCTGAGGGAAGATGCGGCGTATCTAAGGAGTAGATGCGGCGCATGTACTTAACTTCGCGTGGGGTCCAAGATTATAATATTCAGGAATATTCGTACACCGCCAGAAGATGCGGCGTAACTTCATGTTAAGATGCGGTGCATGTCCTCTTGTATCTTGGATCGTATCTGGTGATATCTTGATATAGATGCGCCGTATGTTGAGAGTGAGATGCGGCGCATCTGGAGCAGAATTGACTTGATCTTGTCCATGTCAGTAGACTTTCACTTTATGCACGTTTTGCTCCATAATTAGTCCAAAATCGCCAAGTTTCACCAAATGCTTGTTTTTACCTGAGAATTACAAAAGTAAACGATTAAGTATCAATCCTCATACATAATATAGTAAAACAAGTCAAATTAATAGGATAAATGATAGTAATAAAATGTACTTATTTGAGTTCATCAAATATCCCCCCACTTGAACTTTACTTGTCCCCAAGTAAACCTTAGAATTTCTCTTATGAAAATGTATCCTAAAAGATGTTAGGATTTATTTTTATATTTAAGCATGTATTCGTTTATTTCATAATCACACAACTAAACACTTAACGAATTAGAAGTAAAATAAAATAAGTCGATAAAAGCAAATCTAATCGTTTAACTGTCCAGTCGTGACGAATATTCTATCATAAGCTTGGCAAGTATACACATCTCCACCACTAAAGCTAAGGAATAACAAGTCTAAAGCGGTAAAAAGGGTTTTTAGGCTTAAGGGTTAATTATTCTTAATCACTATCGATCTCAAATTCCAGAAAAGGCGACAAAATCACAAATACATGATCGAATCCACGAACACGATACTTGCAATTGCTCAAATCCTTAACTCGAATAGGCTAAAGATAGGTCCAAACTTCACCAATAATAATATATCAAAAAGGGCGACAAAATCGTAAATACATAGCCGAATCCACGACTACGATACTTAAGATTGCTCAAATCCCTAATCTCAATAAATCAAAGGTTTGGTTGGATAAAGAATAATAAAGGGTATGGATAACATTTGGGATATAAATTGGTGTAAAATGAAAAATAAACAAAACAAATAAATTAAAATCCTAAGTGTGGTTAATCACTATCCCAACCATCCCTTGAATAAGACTCATATCATCGAATAACTCACGCTTTAACACTTGAAACACACGCTTTAGGTAGACACGAATTATACTCAACAAGATCTTAATCAAAGAATAAACCTTAATTGGCGTTCCCATAACTGCCAATTCCCATTCAATACATAGATATAATACAACAAATAGTGGCCATATGAACCACTTACATAACTTTACATTGTTGGTTTAAAATAAACATCCAACTCTTTTTTCTTTCTTTTTCTTTTCTCATTTTTTTCGATTTTTTTTTTTTTTTTTTTTTTTTTTTTTTTTTTTTAAGACTTAAAACATAAACATAGATGTGTAAAATTTCACCACATCACTATAATGATAATTCTGGATAATTTTCCATACTTTTCATGACTTCAGAAATAACGGTAATAGTGAAAGTATTAAACACACGAAAAATAAACTCAAAGATATACACTATTTACTTTCACTCCAATTGCATTGTGCAATTTCCCGACCTAACCATAGATAATGAATTACGCACGCGAACACAGGTAATGTAAAGAAACACACTTTGCCTATAGCAATTAACCAACCACGGATTCTAATCTACAGGGTAGGCTAAGGTGTAAGGGTGTAACGAAACATTTTAAACATAGGTGTAAGAAACGAAAGGAATGGCTCTGAGTGTTTTTCTAGGGGTATCTTACTCTAAAAATGAGAGTAACAAAAGGGTTTATACGGGGGTTAACTAACCAGTGTAGTTAGCTAATAACACATAACATTTATAATAGGCTATTTTGGGTGTAATCCTAGAAATTTACCAATTTAGACAAGTCATTCCAATTATATAAATAATACTCATTATGGTGGTCTCGAATAGTATACAAGCCAAGTTCTAAAGTTTACAAGTCACCGGCACACTCATAGATTTGTGAATTTTGGAAAATCACAATTTTTGAAAATAACGTCATGTGTGCAGCTATGCAACTTAGATCTTAAACAAAAACATGCTAAAAAAAAATTTTAAGTTTGATATATTACGCACATTTTAAGCAAAATTTTTGAAAAAGTTTAGGACAAGTAATTGTTAAGTGTTCTAATTCTCCAATCCCCCCACTTAAGTTAAACAACGTCCTCGTTGTTTGTATAAAAGGTTAACAACTGGAAAATTAAAAGAATTAGAACAGAAAAACTCCCCTGAGATTTGCTCGGTATGATCCTCCATTAGTATAAGAGCAAAAATCATCTTTCTTGTGGATTAGAACGTTAAAGCTTCATACTTGATGTATCCACAGGAAATTCAGGAAACTATAATACCACCAATACTTTAAAACACATCTAAGATAAGAAAGGTTCAAGCTTGCATAATACATTAGTAGTTAGGAAAAATAAAACTTAAAAATTAAAACTGAAAATCATCAGGTCAGTCGATGCGCCGTATCTTATTGAAGAAGATACGCCGTATCGAGCCTGGAATTAATACGGATCAGAATAAAGATGCGCCGCATCCTTAACCAGGGATGCGCCGCATTAATATAAACTGATAAATAGTTTTAAAGTCGAAAATAAAAATGCAGAAAAATAAAATAAGATATGACCATTGCAGGAGATGCGTCGCATCTCAGAATTGAGATGCGCCGTATCCTCAGCGGGTCTGACTGACTCGACATAGAAAACAGAATAATAAAAGATAAATCCGGGTTGTCTCCCGGTCAGCACTTGTCTTTATTCCAGAGTCTTCAAGTTAGACTCACGTTCAGCTCTTCAATATCGATCATTGAAGGAGTCGGAAACATCGCGCTCCTTCATCGCTAATTTAGTAATATTGAACACTCCTTGCTCGTTCTTAATTTCCACGCCGTTTTTCTTTAATATCTGCATAAACAAAGTCCTGTCCCTTTCGGGCAGAGATGACAAAACGATAGACGGGAAATTCTTATTATCATATAGGCACAAATAAGCAAGGTGGGGTGGTAGTTCAATAAACACATCATTATTCAAATTCGTTTTCTCAACTATTCTCCTACGTTTATTAATTACTACACAATCATACCACTCATCATCAGAATCATTAACAACATCGCGTCTAAGTTCGGTAGGTACATTAAGGTCAATGAATTCCTCAAAGTCTTCATGATTAGGATTAGTTGAGTTGTTTTGAATCAATGTTTCTCCCATAAGTCTAGCTTCAAGATCCAGGTCCATACGCTCTCTTAATCCTAGCACATAAACACCTCTAATTATGCTTTTAACCGGATCTTGGCACTTATAGACTAGTTTATTATTCCCTACCCTTAATGAGATTTTTCTCTTAAACACATCAATCTTAGCATGGGCAGTAGACAAGAAAGGTCTTCCGAGGATTAAAGGAATCTTAACATCCTCGGGCATGTCTAGTATAACAAAGTCTACGGGAAAAATAAACTGCTCAATCTTAACTAGCACATTATTAGCAATCCCCTCAGGTCGTTTTACCGTTTTATCAGCCAGTTCAATAAGTAACTTAGTTGGTGCTAATTTTCCTAGTCCTAGGGTAGCGAATGTCTTAAGAGGCATAACACTAACACTAGCTCCTAAGTCAGCTAACACATTATTGAAAGATATATTATTAATAGAACAAAGTAGAGTAAAACTTCCTGGGTCTCTTTCTTTATGAGGCAAGGCATTTGAGTCGGTTGCAGGGCTCTCTTCTTTCATTGTTGCCTTGATCTCCTCTTCAATCTTTGTCTTCTCTTTTAGTAGTCTCCTTAAGCTGATTGAAGAATTAAAGAAAAATTTGGGTCTTGCACCATCATTACCATTCATCGATCTTCTAGGTATATTAGGAGTGACTTCTTCAGTGGTGCTTATGGCCTTGACATGATCTCTTGGGTTGGTTTCAGTCGAGCTCGGTAAACTTCCATATCCCCTTTCTTGAAGAACTTTGCTCATTTGACCAATTTGTTGTTCCAATGCTTTGATCGAAGCTCCTTGATTTCTTGTAGTAGTGTCCGTTGAAGCTCGAATTTCCTTGATCATAGCAGTATTTTCTTCATGTCTTTTAGCAGCATCGGCCATAATTTGCTTTAAAGTATCATCTAAAGTCTGCCTCCTTTCTTGATAAGCGGGATTGAAGTTGTTCCTTTGATATAATCCCGGTGTAGCTTCCCTAAATCTCCCTGAGGGTCGGAATGGTTGTCCAAATTGGGTGTAATAAGCTTCTTCAAACGTCTCACTTTCATTCTTATTCGGGCAATCTTTAGTGTAGTGAGGTCCTTCGCACTTTTCACATCCAACTTGGGCAGCATACGCTCTTTCATCGCGCTTCTTCATCTCTCTACTAATTTTATCCAATTGAGCTTGAATAGCAGCAATCCCGTCGAAATTAGTGCTGCTCTTAGATCTAGTAGAGGTCCCATCGTGCCATTTCTGAGAATGATCAGCAGCTTCCTGGATTGCTTTCCTAGCATTGGTTGCACTCATTTGAGGTACAGCTCCCTTAGCATCCAAAATCTGTCTAGTTGGCACGTCCAGTCCCTGATAAAACAATATTATCTCCTGCATAGGGGTTAGATAGTGTTGAGGACATTTTACCAATAAATCTTTAAATCGTTCCCAAGCTTGATAAAGAGTTTCATCAGGCTCTTGCTTGAAACTATTGATAGCCTCCATCTTTTTAGCAGTCTTAGCAGGTGGACAATATCTCTTCAGGAATTTGCTCTTCAAATCTTCCCATGTAGTGATTGAACTCGCAGGTTCATTCCTTAGCCACTTGTTAGCAGCTCCTTTTAGTGAGATTGGAAAGATTCTTAGCATGAGTTGATCGGTATTGACTCCTTCTGAGGTAAACAAATCTGCAATCTCCAGGACCTTTTCAACATGCTCATTAGCATCCTCTTGTTCCGTCCCACTGAAAGCATTCTCTCTGAGCTCTTTGAGAAATTGACCCTTCAACTCAAATTTTGACTTATCATCAAACTTAGGTCTAGCAACTCCTGAAGTGTAATCAGTTCGGGTACTGTTCATGTATTCCTCCATAGTAGTGTTTTCGCCCATTGTTTCTGTTTCAACTTCCTCTTTCTCTTCAGAAAAATAATCAAGCTCGAGTGAACTTGAAAGATCAAAGCTTCTTGTGTTGAAAAGCCTTTTAAGCGAATGTAGGGCTCGTTCAGGATCTTCGAAAGGTTGAATCAAGTTCTTCGTAGAACTCCTGGTCATGCACTTCCTGAAATCAACACAAA
The DNA here is from genome assembly GCA_021014915.2 of Artemisia tridentata subsp. tridentata. Taxonomy (NCBI): domain Eukaryota; kingdom Viridiplantae; phylum Streptophyta; class Magnoliopsida; order Asterales; family Asteraceae; genus Artemisia; species Artemisia tridentata. The sequence continues at coordinate 337,926,398 of CP139501.1, forward strand.
AATATCAGTAGGGTATGCTCGAGAAAGTAGTATATCAGATAATTAATAACGAAAACGGAATACGAAAAATTAAAGTTACTGATATCTGCAGACGATGCGCCGTATCCAAAAAGTTGGATACGCCGTATCTTATAGTCGTTAAAATTAAATCAGACTTTATTCAGAAAATAGATACGCCGATTAGAATTTATGAATGCGCCGTATCGAATTTATTAATCAAAAATCAATTTATCTAATGAAAATTAAATGCGTCGTATTAACGAAAGTTAATGCGCCGTAATTTCGTTATGTTTAAAAGTACAAGATTTTTGATTCAGTAAGATGCGCCGTATCGACAGAGATCGATACGTCGTATCTGTTTAATAATTCGCAAACTGTTTTTAATTAAAATAATAGATACGCCGTATCTACGAAAGCAGATGCGTCGTATGGCGTTAACGTTTAGAAAATTTTTATCAAAAACAGATACGCCGTATCTGCTAAAGCAGATGCGTCGTATTACTTTATCGCTTAGAAAAATTTTCTTGTTAAAAACAGATACGCTGTATCTTGGGGAAAAGATGCGTCGTATCGAATTAATTAAACGCGTTGTATTTTTAAAAAAAGTTAAACGCAATACGCCGTATCTGAGAAATCAGATGCGCCGTATCGTTTGATTTAGCACAGTACAACGATAGCAGAACAGAAAATACGAAAAAAATTAAAACAAATAAAAACACACAACGAAAATAAAACACACAAAAACAAAAAAATAAAAGCAAACAAATAACACACAAAACAACAAATATGCAAAATAATACAATGATGCAATTAATCTAATAAAAAGAAAAACCTAATTAAAATACTAATCAAATTAACAGAAAATAACAATTCACTCCCCGGCAACGGCGCCAAAAACTTGATGTGCTGCGTGTGTCGTTGCGGTTTAGCAGTTTTAATGCCTACTCAAGTTTTAAATTTATATTTAGCCGACTTATCAATAACACACACACCTAACGAGCAGTGTACCCGGTCAGTATGAAGATAATGGTAAGTAGAGTGTCGATCACTAAGAGTGGAACGTATTATCTCGTTAATCTAATCAGTATTTTAATATCCTAACGCAAGGGGGTTTCAGCCTGAGAGACTGGCACGATTTGTTTGCAATTAAATAATAAAATAAACCAATAGGCACGAATCAGCAAGTAGCACACACGTACACAGATAAATACTCGAGACAATAAGAGGGCTGTCCTTATAATTAAGTAGTTTGTCACTTGTTTTATTGATAGCTTTATATGAAGTGTATGTAGTTAATCCTTTCTCGTTGGTCCTATTCTTATCGGCGAGTAAACCCTTAATGATTACTTATGTCTAAAAGTTATTCCTAAGTGATCAATTTAGAAACAACCGTGGGAGCCACATTATGTCCCGCAGTCAAATGCCCGCAAGCCACTAATAAACACAGAGGTTATCAATGCACTAATAAGTAGTAACCAAAGACATCAACATATAAACTTTAATTAATGAGAAAGCAGTTTTAAGGGAGTGCAATCTTTCCGTTGCCACATTACACAAGCCACCAATCTTGATGAATTAAAGTTTACTAACACAATAAAACAAAACTACTTAATGAATTAAACACATGCAGCACCTTCTTACAGCTCTTGTATCTTTGATTTGGGTGTGTCTTGTGCTGCCTCCTTGACTGAATTCGTCCTTTGTTCCTCCTGTTCGGTCTTCGGTTTTAGGTTTTTCGGAACTCTTTAATTCGTCTGGTCTACGGGGTATTTATAGTTTCTGTCTGAGGGAAGATGCGGCGTATCTAAGGAGTAGATGCGGCGCATGTACTTAACTTCGCGTGGGGTCCAAGATTATAATATTCAGGAATATTCGTACACCGCCAGAAGATGCGGCGTAACTTCATGTTAAGATGCGGCGCATGTCCTCTTGTATCTTGGATCGTATCTGGTGATATCTTGATATAGATGCGCCGTATGTTGAGAGTGAGATGCGGCGCATCTGGAGCAGAATTGACTTGATCTTGTCCATGTCAGTAGACTTTCACTTTATGCACGTTTTGCTCCATAATTAGTCCAAAATCGCCAAGTTTCACCAAATGCTTGTTTTTACCTGAGAATTACAAAAGTAAACGATTAAGTATCAATCCTCATACATAATATAGTAAAACAAGTCAAATTAATAGGATAAATGATAGTAATAAAATGTACTTATTTGAGTTCATCACCGCCTAAGGAATTAAGGGGGCCGCCCATCTGGTGATTTCCCAGGCGACCAAATTTGAAAAATTTCCAGAAAAAGGTTATTTTTAAGGTGTCTTTGCAGCAAGTTCCATTTGGATCATGTACATCAAGAATGATTAAATATTATCAATTGCACATTTAAAACAATATCATAAAACAATTATATTAGAAGCATAGTCATATAATTTCAAATAAACTAGTAGCTAGGTACTAATAAGTTTGTCAACTAACATGATAAAAGTCATAGCAAGCAAGTGTCAAGATAATAGTACTACATATAAGTGTCTAATAAAAATCAACTAAACATTCATCAAATATGTTTATTTCTTCTTCTTCCCAAACAACTTTCCAAGTGACTTTCCAATGGACTTGAAACCTCCTCGTACTTCTTGATGCATCTGCTGTGTGTGTTGAGAAGTTCGGTTTGTCTTTCAAACAGCAGTTCATCTGTTCGTTCGGAAGGAGAAGGAACTTGATACTCGGTGTAATCAAGATCCGGAAGATTTTGAACAAAGGTCCTTGGTGATGGGGTACTAGCACGTGTTGCGCTTTCCTCCTCATCATCATCATCATCGTCTCCTCGATGTGACGTGGAACCACGAGGTGGAAGTGAGACAGATTTACGAGATTTTCCCTTGTCGCTTCGGGGGCGACGTTCACGGACACGAACAAGAGGATTAAGGACCGGTTTAACAGACTCATAAATTGGACTCTGAAGATGTGGATAATGCATCATGACATGATTGTAGAGGCGAGTGAGAAACATGCCATACGGAAGATTTGCATTATGAGTATTTTTGGCGGACATGATACGGAAGACAAAGAGATATGCCAAATTGTACGGCTTTTCAGCGACAAATCAGTACAACATATGAGCTATGCTCGCCGTGACATGATCACGGTGACCACCGGTACCGAACGCATTCTCACGAATGAGTTCTTCCCAACGCTTTATGTCAGGGCGTAACTCCTTGAGAAGGATTTGGTTAGCATGGATGTCAACATCTTTTGACTTGATTCTCCGGCTAGTCGTACCACGATCTAGCCCAAGATATTGACGAATTTCTTCAGAGGATGGAATCTCAGAGTAGTAAGGACCATATTGAGGTCGATGTTGCTCAAGAGATGAGAGATCCCACTCATTAGAGAAGACAGCTTGACCGGAGTAGGGAATGCCTAGAATTTGACCGAATTGAGCGAGAGTAAGAGTAATGAATTCGTTTTGAATCATAAAGGATATGAGGATACAGCCATTGGGATCGGTTTGCACCATCACTTGGCTATAGAAGTCAAGAACAAATCGGGGAATGATAAGCTCATTGATTTTGTAGAGACAATCAAGACGAACGTTGGAGAACATTCGTTCGATATAGTCGGATTCATAGAACGATGGATAGACAACTCTCCCTTCATGAATGTTTCTATCTTCAATGGGACGATAGAAACAAGCAATAGCAGGAGAAATGCCTGGAGTGGCAGAGACTTTAGGAATATATTCTTTTGTTTTGGAAACATCAACGACTGTAGTTTTTGGCATTTTCACCTATACAAGAAAGCAACAAAGAAAAATAAGAAAATGACATGCATATATTATATATGCTACTTATGTGGAACGTAAACATACTTCGACTCTAAACCTTAAATCCTAAGAAGTAGTTTACAATGTTCCTTAGTTTTAATTTTTAACTCGCTTGAAATGTATTTTATGATGTTAAAGAATAGTTATAGGGACATCATGACAAGAAGTCAACAATATCCGAACGTTCTTTTACACGTCATAAGCTACCTTGAAATGTGGCTAGACAAACATTGGATTGTATATCTAGCTATTTCTTACGAGTGTTTATGTTAAGTAACTTAGATTTTGACTCAAAAATTTCTTTCAAAATGTTGTGCCAAACGCTCCTTTAAATAAGAAAATAACTAGTAAAATTTCAATATACATATGAATTATGTATCTTGATGACTTAAAACAACTAATTGTATGTTTATAAACTTGACAAGTAGTTATGAATTTAATTTTGATTAAATTTTGATGATTCTAGCTCCTAATCCAAACACTCTCTTATATTTAACAAAAACATTTTTTATGATTCGAAAAATATATTTTTAGGATTTGTGAGTTGTAATAAACCAATGTGATTAGTTTTAACATGTGTTTATGGCATAATTCAACAATATGATTAGTTTTGAAAAGGAGTGATTAGTTTGACATAATGGTTTTTTAATTACTTAGTTTCTAGGTTGATTAATCATTCTAGTCCTATGTGGAGCATTTGGTTATAAGATTTCTAGACTTAATTTTAACAAATTATGTATTAAAAGAAAGTTTAGTAAAAGACCTAATTAAGGTTAGACTCAAAATTGAATGAAATTAGATGAAATGTATAATGAAAAACTTACTAAACGTGTTGCTAATCGATGTATAGATGTTTGCCCTTTGTGAAATTGACTTGAAGAGGTGATTTGATGATGGATTTGTGATGGCAGTTCGTATACATCAGAGTGAGAGTGAAGTGTGTTTGAAAAATGGGGTGTTTGGCAAAGTTTTCAAGGAGAAAATTCGTTTTGGCAGCAACAGTAGGCCGGCCCCCTTAAACATTAAGGGGACCGCCCCCGTTTACTAGCCGGTCCCTTTAAACATTAAGGGGGCCGCCTGCCAAATTTTAGAATTTCTTATTTTTGTTTCTGACGGCAAAATATTTATATGTATATATTTATAATATATCAAAAATACGTTTATTGGCACGAAGAAGGAATACTTGACACATTTTATTAACATTATGTTAATAAACTTAATCTTGATAATTTTGGACAAAATGCTCAAGACGTCAAGTCGACAGGAGGTTTAAGGATTGGGAAGAAATGTGCGTATATATATATATATATATATATATATATATATATATATATATATATATATATAATATATATATATATATATATATATATATATATATATTAGTATTATGTGTAAGTGTGGGATGTTGAGTAGATTTTGAGGAATTATAAGGTAATGACGGAGATAGGTGCTGGCGGTGACGGGAGTTTGTTTCATCCATAGTTTATTTGACTCGACGGTCAAAGAGCTACTTCTACGTTAATCCACTTAACTCACTTCTCTTCATCACCATGAGTTATGTAACAGTGGACACGGAAGATTTTCGTGTTGAACGTTAGAGTTCAAAAGAGGCAAAGGGGGAAGAAAAGGTTCGAGGACGAACAATTTCTTTTAGTTCTAGATAGTCAACAAATGACGTATCTAGGTTATGTGCGTATAATATATATATATATATATATATATATATATATATATATATAGTATGTATAAATAGTAGTATAGGTATATATAAGTATATATGTATAAGGAAAAATCTACTAACTAACATACTAAGCATAAAAGATTAATGGGCATGCAATTGGCTAGTTCATTTATCTACGCATATGATGGTGAGTATGAAAGAGTGGCGTACCTTTTTGTCTTCAACATGTGGTCTTCAAGTTCTTCAAAACGTATTAACTTATAAAAGTCAATTACGAAAGAGAAAACGCCTTTCCCGATGAGTATGCAATCTTGCCACTTGGTGCCCATGATCTCATTTGTCCAAAGTTGTTTGGCCCAAACATGGTTTGCAATTGACTCGGATGCATATATGGTGGAAGTATTCCCCAAGGATTGTAGCTTGGTGGATTTGGGTAATTCCACATTGGGTAACTATTATTATGACGGTTTGGTATATTTTGGTTTCTTTTAGGTTGAGGAGTTTTAGGCCGAGGGTGAGGACTAGGTGGTCTTCTAGGTGGAGGTGTTTTTGACCTTAACCTTGGTTTAGAGTATTTTACTTCATTTTTTAAGGATGGTTTATAAAAGGTTTTTACTTCCTCATCACTAGCTATGGGTATTTTTCTATCTTTTATAAGTATATACTTAGGTTTTGACTCTAAAGGTTTTTGCTCACTAGTTTCACATTCAAACTTTACATTTTTAGTTTGACTATTTGAATCCTTAGTTGAATTAAATCCTAATCCGGTTTTATCACTTGATACTCTTTGAATACTTATTATTTCCCTAAGAGAATTACTACTATTTTTGAATTTGTTAAGCCTACAAATTTCCTCCTTAAGTATTTCATTTTCATTTTTTGTTTCTTGACATGTTTTACATTCAAGAATTTCTTTTCCCTTTTCTAAGTTATGTAGTTTATTTTTAGGATTTGTGAGTTGTAATAAACCAATGTGATTAGTTTTAACATGTGTTTATGGCATAATTCAACAATATGATTAGTTTTGAAAAGGAGTGATTAGTTTGACATAATGGTTTTTTAATTACTTAGTTTCTAGGTTGATTAATCATTCTAGTCCTATGTGGAGCATTTGGTTATAAGATTTCTAGACTTAATTTTAACAAATTATGTATTAAAAGAAAGTTTAGTAAAAGACCTAATTAAGGTTAGACTCAAAATTGAATGAAATTAGATGAAATGTATAATGAAAAACTTACTAAACGTGTTGCTAATCGATGTATAGATGTTTGCCCTTTGTGAAATTGACTTGAAGAGGTGATTTGATGATGGATTTGTGATGGCAGTTCGTATACATCAGAGTGAGAGTGAAGTGTGTTTGAAAAATGGGGTGTTTGGCAAAGTTTTCAAGGAGAAAATTCGTTTTGGCAGCAACAGTAGGCCGGCCCCCTTAAACATTAAGGGGACCGCCCCCGTTTACTAGCCGGTCCCTTTAAACATTAAGGGGGCCGCCTGCCAAATTTTAGAATTTCTTATTTTTGTTTCTGACGGCAAAATATTTATATGTATATATTTATAATATATCAAAAATACGTTTATTGGCACGAAGAAGGAATACTTGACACATTTTATTAACATTATGTTAATAAACTTAATCTTGATAATTTTGGACAAAATGCTCAAGACGTCAAGTCGACAGGAGGTTTAAGGATTGGGAAGAAATGTGCGTATATATATATATATATATATATATATATATATATATATATATATATATATATATATATATATATATATATATATATATATTAGTATTATGTGTAAGTGTGGGATGTTGAGTAGATTTTGAGGAATTATAAGGTAATGACGGAGATAGGTGCTGGCGGTGACGGGAGTTTGTTTCATCCATAGTTTATTTGACTCGACGGTCAAAGAGCTACTTCTACGTTAATCCACTTAACTAACTTCTCTTCATCACCATGAGTTATGTAACAGTGGACACGGAAGATTTTCGTGTTGAACGTTAGAGTTCAAAAGAGGCAAAGGGGGAAGAAAAGGTTCGAGGACGAACAATTTCTTTAGTTCTAGATAGTCAACAAATGACGTATCTAGGTTATGTGCGTATATATATATATATATATATATATATATATATATATATATATATATATATATATATATAGTATGTATAAATAGTAGTATAGGTATATATAAGTATATATGTATAAGGAAAAATCTACTAACTAACATACTAAGCATAAAAGATTAATGGGGCATGCAATTGGCTAGTTCATTTATCTACGCATATGATGGTGAGTATGAAAGAGTGGCGTACCTTTTTGTCTTCAACATGTGGTCTTCAAGTTCTTCAAAACGTATTAACTTATAAAAGTCAATTACGAAAGAGAAAACGCCTTTCCCGATGAGTATGCAATCTTGCCACTTGGTGCCCATGATCTCATTTGTCCAAAGTTGTTTGGCCCAAACATGGTTTGCAATTGACTCGGATGCATATATGGTGGAAGTATTCCCCAAGGATTGTAGCTTGGTGGATTTGGGTAATTCCACATTGGGTAACTATTATTATGACGGTTTGGTATATTTTGGTTTCTTTTAGGTTGAGGAGTTTTAGGCCGAGGGTGAGGACTAGGTGGTCTTCTAGGTGGAGGTGTTTTTGACCTTAACCTTGGTTTAGAGTATTTTACTTCATTTTTTAAGGATGGTTTATAAAAGGTTTTTACTTCCTCATCACTAGCTATGGGTATTTTTCTATCTTTTATAAGTATATACTTAGGTTTTGACTCTAAAGGTTTTTGCTCACTAGTTTCACATTCAAACTTTACATTTTTAGTTTGACTATTTGAATCCTTAGTTGAATTAAATCCTAATCCGGTTTTATCACTTGATACTCTTTGAATACTTATTATTTCCCTAAGAGAATTACTACTATTTTTGAATTTGTTAAGCCTACAAATTTCCTCCTTAAGTATTTCATTTTCATTTTTTGTTTCTTGACATGTTTTACATTCAAGAATTTCTTTTCCCTTTTCTAAGTTATATAGTTTAATTTTTAATTCAAGTATTTCTTTTTCTAATTGATTATTAATGTGTTTTAGTGATTTATTTTTAGTCATTACTTTTTTGCCTAATATACATAACCTATTATATTCGTTATCTAGGTCTTTTTCATCTAATGATAAATTTTCATCACTAAAGTATTCGGTTTCGGAACGTACCTCACTTGATGTCTTAGCCATAAGACACTTCTCTTCTTTTGTGGTTTCTTTCTCGTCTTCTTCACTGTCACTCCATGCTCCTCCAATGAACGCCTTTTGGTTTTGCTCCTTTGACATCATAGGGCATCTTCCAATGAGATGATTTGGATCACCGCATTTGAAACACTTCCTCTCGCTCTTGCTACCTTTGTCGTCTTTGTTTCTTTGGAGTGTTTTCCTTTCGTCATGTGGTTGTCTAACGAATCTTCCTCGTCTTTTGAAAAACTTCTTGAAGTCTCTTACGGCCATGGCATATTCTTCATCATCACTTTCGGAGGTTGAGCTATCCTCGTCACTTGATGCTTTCCTAGCTTTCAACGCGATTGACTTGCTTTGCTCTTTCTTTCCTTTGACCATCTCGAAGTCTTTCTTGATTATTGCTTCGTAGACTTTCAAGTTGCCAATCAACTCGTCAAGTTGAAGAGTTGACAAGTTCTTTGATTCTTCAATCGCCGTAACTTTAGCCCGCCACTTTGGATGAAGAGCCCTAAGAAATTTCCTGACAAAATTCTTACTAGAAAAACTCTCATCAAGTGCCTTTAAACTTGTGATAATTGTGTTAAACCTAGCAAATGCATTATCAATTGATTCCTCTTCCGGAATCGTGAATTGTTCATATTGTTGAACAAGAAGATCTATTTTATTATCTTTGACTTGACTATTACCTTGGTGAGTTATTAGTAAAGAGTTCCAAATTTCTTTTGCGGTTTCGCACATAAAGATTCTTTCATATTCTTTACGTGGTAACGCATTATAAATAACCATTTTAGCCTCATTATTTTTAGAAAGTTTTCTTTTTAAATCATCACTTTGTTTTTCAAAAGGTACAATTTCATCCTTTTTAGTTTCAAGATTATGTTGAATAGGTAAAAAATCACCATTAGTAATAACATGCCAAAGATCTAGATCTTTTGACTTCACATAAGTTTCGAATCGATTTTTCCAATATAAAAATCCATCACTTTCAAATAGTGGTGGTCTTTGCATAGATTGCCCTTCTAAATATTTTTCAGATTCCATAGATCGTTTCAAGTTTTAAAATACAGTTAATTTTAAAAATCTTGTTTCACCTGGCTCTGATACCAATTGTGGAAAACTAGAAGGGGGGTTGAATAGTTTTACGTCTTTTTAATTTATGAAAACTTTTGTTTACTTTTTTAAAAACTTCGATTCTATCTTATGTGAATTCAACTCTTGATCAATATGAACATATATAAACAAATATAGATAAGTAATGCAAGTAATGTAAATGTAATGAAATAAGAGAGAGAGATGGAAAGATCAAACCACAACACGGAGATTTATAGTGGTTCGGCTACAAGGACACCTTCCTTGCCCTACTCCACTCCTCGAGTCACCTACTCGAGAGTTTTCTTCACTATGTCAACAAACTCCCTTATGGCGGAGAAACCTTACACAACTTTAGCTTACACCGGCTTAACGACACAAAGCTAGATGTCGAGTCCTAATCGTAGCTAGAACCAATCTCACAACTTATACACAACTTCTACACGACTTAATCACGACTTCTTCACGACTTCTTCACAACGGCTTCACGACTTCTTCACGACTTCTTCACAACTTCTTCACGACTTGTTCTTCACGACTACTTCTTCACAACTACTTCACAACTACTTATTCACAACTACTTCACAACTAATTTACAACACCGCTACGTAATTACACTTAGATCTACTTATCACAACTACACAACACTTTACACAACAACACAATTGAATGAGGTAAGTAATAACACTTCTTAACTAGTTGAAGTAGAGTTCTTCTTTTGCACTTTTGGTGGTGGAAGCTTGGATCACTTAGAAACCAAAACTTAAGATTATATGATCAAAGGATTTTGAAGATATGAAATGTGATTTAAAACAGAAAGTTTTAGTGTGCAAAAGGTGAGTAAAAGTCCAGGAGAAGACTGGTATTTATAGGAGAAAAATTGGACAGCTGGAAGTCTACTGGAGCGGGGGCGGTCCCCTTAATAATTAAGGGGGCCGCCTAGTAAAATTAAGGGGGCCGCCCCTTCTGTCCGTTGGCCAATTTTGTCCTTTTGTGAGGAAGGTTTTTCTGGAACATTTTAACTGATTTTAGTTAAAAATTTGAATTCATATTTTATAAAAGATTAAACATTTTTATTTAATGCCAAAAATGTTTTTCAAAAATATATAAAATATTTTTGATGTTTTATAAAAAATCTAGTTATTAAGAAAATGTTCCTTTGATCATATAATGCATTAAGCATTAGTTCATTCATACCTTAAGTGATTTGAGTTGTAGAAATAGATATTTACAACTAAATACTTGTTTACGTCATAATTTTCCGATTAATGATTTTACATTTTGTGATTATCAAAACGTAGAGATATCGAAAAATATTAATAACGTGTTTAGGCATTATTTATATCAACAATCGTGTTCGTAAACCCGAAAATCACATAACACATAGCTTATTACTTGCGATGTAGGTTAAAGCTATAGCAATTTAACAGCTAAGTTAATGCATTTTTATGTTAAATTAGATACCAACAAATCATGTACGTGGAGTTGCTCTTTTGAAATAATAGGCTTATTTGGTACTAGTATGATGTTGACTGTTGAGTCATCCTCGTGGGTTGTAAAAATGATAGTTTTTAGGCCTAATTTTAGACCTAAACTTAAGTGGAATCATCTTCATGCGTTGTAAAATAAGTGGGTCCATATCTGCAGCCATTAGGATAATGCCACTTGATTTTAGGCTTAAAATTAGGCCTAAGTTTAAGTCCCCTAATCATTTCTCATATATATATATATAGTGATGTATAATATATATATATATATATATATATATATATATTATATATATATATATATATATAATAGAATGCGTATGACGTCATCAAATATCAGATTGCCCAGTAAGCGGCTTTAAATGTCCAGTAATCAGGCATTAATGCCCAGTAAGCAGGCATTAATTCCAACTCATCATTCCACATAAGCAGTGTTTTGAAGTAGAGAAAATTCGAAATTTACTTGTGTAAAAAATCCGGATTTTAAAAATGGCCATAGTAAGATTCGAACCTACATGTTTAGGTTGCAATGCAAATGTCTCAACCAATGGAGCCAAGCCATTGATTGTGATTAAGAATAGAAAACAAAAAAAAATATACTAGACAAAAGAGATTAAGCTAAACACGGAGGGACCAATTGTGACATTATGGAAAAAAAAACATCAGGGTCATAACTAAGCCCGAGTCTCCTATCAATATTCGTACCCTTCCCCAAACCCTAAATCCCTTCCTCAAACCCTAAATCAACAATTAATTACAACAGTCACCAAGCCTGCACAATCTCTAGGATTATAAGTTTGATCGTGTTTTATTATGATGTGTTTTCATTTTTTTTTGTAGGTATACAGGTTTTATTCAAATTCAACAAGAAACAACTTAATTTGGCGCATCTTCAAAGATCAAGAATACTTGCATATATGGAGAGCAAGGTTAATCATGTTAAAGATTGGTGCATAATCATTCAACACTTTATACTTCCAATCTTTCGTTTGTTTTATTATGATGTGTTTTCATTTTTTTGTAGGTTTTGCTAATCCATCAATTATATTCATAAATGAGCCTACAACGCGACTGGATGAAAAAGGTATGCCTCTTTTCCCTCAAAACCCTAATGATGAAACTTTGTTACCGTGTATGCATATGTTGGTTGCAGGCATCAGACTGGAGTGTGTGATCTAAAGAGTGTATATTAGTGCTTGGATGGCTTTTTGATGTGGTATATGAATAAACGTCATTTATAAGTTGTGTTTAAACTATTCCATGATTTTTTTATTAGGTAACCTAAAATAATTATGAATTTCAAACCACTTGAGGCATGGATGCACGGAACTCAGATGCGTTTAATATGTAGGTGAGTTTTTGATATCATAGATATAGATATTTTGCTCTTACTTATGTTGCCCAGCTTCAATTGATATTAAGGTTCTCAACATTAATTTTTATCCAAATTTCAACTTGGAGTTTGCATTGGGGACAATGCATTGCTTTAAGTTGAGGAGGGGGTACTATAATATTTTAATCGGAAATTATGGATAAAAATGCGAAATTTTAAAGAATTTTAAAATTTTTGGTCACATTATTTAAAGAGTCTTGTGCTAATTTGGATGTGAGAAGTCTCTTCTACACGTATTTGTTAACTATTGCAGATGTTGGAGATGGACTTTTGGATCACATGATGTCGCGAGATAAGGATCCAACCATAAGTGCTTAATCAGGTGAACCCGCTTCTTTTTATTTTATAATTTGGTTGTAAAATTGACTTGATGGTTTGCATGTAGTTAGGCATATGTATAATTAGTAGATAATCAAACCATACCCGATTGAATTTATCTACTTACTTTTGCATAGAACGGGAAAAGGGTAAAATAATATAATATGAAATATAATAATGTAATAGTTGAGTTAGGACACTTAAACTGATCTTATCCGGCTTGTCACCCGCGCACGGTGGCCATAAAAAAAGTTGGAGAACTGTCCTAAAAGGTGATATTTTAATTGTTAGCATGAGTAAGGCACCAATTCTTATGATGGATAGCATTCACTTACCCGAGACAATTTTATGTGAAATAACCCAATCCTTGTATTGTTGCTAATGAAATTAGGAAGGTTGATTTAAGTTAGTGCATTGATTAATTAGACTATGTGGTAGATAACTCCATCAGATTATATACCAGTAAGCACGAAGCATAGTTGTTCCCATTTAATTAAAATGGACTAAATTAACCGGTTCCCCTGTGCCGATGTGTATTAGTATGCTCCTATAGGATAAATATTCATTCTTCCTAATGATTGGTCTTTATATCAACCTTAAAGGAGTGTTTAAAGCATTCGGGATGACTTGTATAAAGAACGGTTTCTGATGGCTAAGAAAAGTGAGCTTATGTATGTTATGAGAAACATGCTTGAAAAATGTAGTAAAATTTATGTGCAAAAACTGAGCAAAAAGTGAAAATATGAGAGTTAATGTATGATGGCTTATGTGCTCTCAAAAAGTTTGCTCTTATGGTATAAAAACTCCGGTATTATAAAAGGTGTAAGGTATTCTCACCTCTTGTTTTGGATCTATGTTTAGATTGATTATAGGGGTGTACTAAGTATGTTGGGCACATGGTTAATTATATGAAACATAAAGTAAATGGAACCAATGGGAGCAGTTATATTAAGTGTTTAAGAATGACAAAAATATTGGTAATCATTATGGATTATTGGTCATATAGGATGGTTATTAGTGTACTAGGTTGAATTTGATCTTTTTGATGGAATTTCAATGGTATGATTAAAAACTATGTAATTAACATGCTAAGATATAGTAGATTTCTTCCTCGGGACAAGTAAGGTTTAAGTTGGGGAGGTTTGATTGGTTTATTTTACATATACATCATAGCATGTTAATTACGCATTGTTGCATTGTTATTCATTGTTATACACGTACTTTGAGGGTGTTTTGTGATTATGTAGGTTATGCGTAAAAAGAGTTAAGATGGTGATTTTACAAGAGAAGATTAAAGAACGAAGGACATATGGTTTTTAGAATATGAAGACTTGAAGTTTAAAAGATGCACACGAATAGTATCGATACTAAGTCATTTAGTAATGGTACTATATTATCATAGAGAAGGAAAGACAAAAAGATGCTGGCATCTAGGTTCTAACTAGATGCTTATCAAAACAAAAGCATCTATCGAGGGATTCATTAACATCTATGTTTTACATAGATGCCAATCTTCCAAAAGCCACGACACAAGAATGGTTTTGGCATCTATACATGCAATTATCAACATAGAAACATAGATGCCAATCTTCTCCTACATAAACTCATGACCCATAAGGTTTTCCAAGAATTAACTTTTGTATCCCTACTTCTACCCCTGTATATTGATCGACATATCATCAAACATACATCCTTTATTCACGACTCCACCAAAACCCTAGCCACCATAAAACTCCTCCATCATCTCCATCAATCACCAATCATTAACCCGTCCAAGATCTTGAAGATGCCATCAATGACAAAGATGATTTCAACAACATCCATGGAAGGCTAAACCTCTTGTAATCTCTCCCGGTAAAAGATATTTTGTTTGATCATGTTTATGGATTTTACTTTGTTTGTCAAACATTGGTTCATACGATTTTAGTGCATATCTTTTATTTGATTTCAATGTATTAATATAATTAGTTGATTGGATTATTGTAAGACAAGTTATTGCGAGTCAATGATTTGTGCCGAGCCCAATTAGTATAGGAGTTAAGACGGTCGTGTGATAAACATAACTTATACCAAAAATTGTTCATTTGATTAATTATCTAATTTGATGGGATTATCGTAAGACATTTTATTGCTAGTCAACGAGTCGTGCCTAGTTAAACTAATTTAAGGATTAAGATGATTCGTGTGGTAAACATAACGTGTGCCCAAAATTGTCCTTTTCAATTAATACAAACTGTGTCTATGTGGTTTGAAGACAAACATTAGTATTAATCCGTAACTTAGTCATATCAATTTATCCGGCCGGGAGGGTCCATAGTGATAGTGGAAGGCTCCGCACCTGAGCCTAATTGTTTACAAATCCTACTTTTATTTGGTTATTTTCTTTTTATTGCTTAGTTAATGACTATTGTAGTTATTAAGTTATTAAACCAAACAATTAATCAATCATTTATTTCGTTAAACTTAGCTATAACCACATACTCCTCGTAGATACGATACCCGATTGACCTATCTAGTACGAGGTAATTAGGTTTATTTTTGATCGGTACAACGACATCGATCAACAACTTTTTTTTTGTTATTAGTCTTGTTTATTTTAAATCTTAGAGCACTCATTTTTTTTATTTTTTTTTATTTATTTTTTTCTAACTTTATTTATGGGAGTTGTAGGCTCAAAAATAAAATGAAAAGGATAAATGAGGCTGAATGTCTTTAACTATTTTGGTGAATATCATAACTGAGCCCTTAAAATAAATTGCGAGATAGTTAATTGTCATTCTAAAAAAAAAAAATCGAATTCTAAAGAGGAGGCCTAAAAAAATCTGTGACCAACTATTAATATATAGAGTTAACTACATTTTTTGTCCTTGTGGTTTGGTGCTTATTTCATTTTTGGTCCATTTTTTTAAAAGGTTTTTGTTTTAGTCCAAAACGATAGTTTCGTTCCACTTTCGGTCCTTTTCGATAACGAAGTTAGTTCAGTTAGTTAAGTCTAATCGTAAAGTGGCAACATTAGTCCTTCATAATAACGATAGTTTGCAACGTTAGTCCTTTATTCCATAGATCGTTTGCAACTTGCCACGTTTGTCCTTTATACCAATAACCGTTTGCAACATTAGTCCTTTCTACCAACGATCGTTTGCCAAGTTTGCAACGTTAGTCCTTTTATATATGTCTTTTTATTTATGTTTATATATATATTTTTATACACATTTTTACACGCGTTTTGACACATGTTTTTATACACGTTTTTCACAAGTTTTCACACTCGTTTTTATAAACGTTTTTACACGCGTTTTCACACACGTTTTAACACACGGTTCCCAATTTTTTTCCAAACTTTTTTTCCAATTTATTTTTAGAAATTTTTTTCATTTTTTTTTTCGAATTTGTTTTCCAAAAACATTTTTTCCCTAAAAAAACATCTGTAAAAAAAATTTTGAAAAAAAAATAAAAAAAAAATGAATTCATAAAAAATTATTTAGAAAAAAATTCGAAAAAAAAGAATTCAAAAAAAAATTTTGAAAAAAAAAATCGAAAAAAAAGTTTTTCGAAAAAAAATTCTAAAAGAAATTTCTGAAAAAAATGTATATAAAAACGTGTATAAGAAATTGTATAAAACGTGTGTAAAAACGTATATGAAAACGTGTGTGAAAACGCGTGTAAAAATGCGTGTAAAAGCGTTTATAAAACGTGTAAAAACATTTATAAAAACGTGCATGAAAGCGCGTGTAAAAACGTGTGTCAAAATGCATGTAAAAACATGTCTATATATATATATATATATATATATATATATAATATATATATATATATATATATATATATATATATATATATATATATATATATATATAAAAACATAAATATAGACGTATATAAAAGGGCAAACGTTGCAAATGATCATTGGTAGAAAGGACTAATGTTGCAAGCGATTATTGGTATAAAGGACTAACGTGGCAAAGTTGCAAAAAATCTATGGTATAAAGGACTAACGTTGCAAACTACCGTTAGTATGAAGGACTGATGTTGCCACTTTACGGATAAACTTAACAAACTGAACTAACTTCGTTATCAAAATGGACTGAAAGTAGTACGAAACTATCGGTTTTGGACTAAAACCAAAACTTTTTTAAAAAAATGGACCAAAAATAAAATGCGCACCAAAACCAACAAGGACCAAAAATGTAGTTAACTCTTCTATATATGAAACCTTCGAAAATCCGAGGCTTTAGATTTAAGACGGTCAAAGCCTAGCTTTAATTGATTTACTCTTGAGCCACCGCTGGCTAGAATTGATCATCATAGTTTTTGGGTATTAGGAGTTAACTGTTTTTTCTTAATTTCAACCGCATCACATGTCGCATGCATAGTCGCCTTGCGGTCCAAACAAACCGATCGCGAGTAAGCATACGATTTTCCATGTGTTGTGGACCTAAGTTTACTTGTTTATAGATCTGTTTTAGTCGTTATCTAATTGCAAATGTACATGCCCCATCTTGACATACAGAACATACTTTTTTGTCCACTAAAAGCACTTTTGAGTTTTAACCGGACCACCTATAATGTATGTAAGTGAAATTTAATGGAGTAAAAAACCAACACGATTGTAATATTATAGGATTCTTGTTAGTTGGAACCTCGAGTTATCTTGGTAGAAATTTGATATCTTTATTTCTGTCTTTGGAAATCTTTTTTTTTTTTTTTTTTTTTCCACAAGGAATTGTGATGTATTTCTATATGAATTGGGTTACCATAAAAAGTCCCATTTTCACAAACTTGGATTGAACTTTGTATAAGTTCTTCTTAGGAGCCATGCTAGATTGTTTAGTTATTCGTTATAGACATCAAGACACATCATTCTGTTCCCAACGACAGAATTGAAAGACGAATTTCCTATACTATGTGTCTATGTTTAAAGACTCAACCCTGATACATATCCTAATGTTTAGGTATCTTAAGATGATTTTTTGTTTACTTATCTGAACCCAAGTCAAATGTGTCACAATCATTTACTTTATAATATACTCTGTAAGGGATAAGAACAAACGTAAATTTCCCTAATTTCATTATTCACAGCAGGATTATCTAGACACTATAGCTAAAAGTTAATTTTGCAATTCCTTTTACCAAAATTCAAAAGCTTAAATAAAAAAGTTAATCGATCATAACCAAGAAAATGAGTAATAAATAAGCGGATAATGAAACATGAATTGACCTGGAATGTGACAACTGTGATAGTTGCTTTTCTACATTTCCATAATATATATTCCTAAATTATCTCTTAAAAGTGGTTTTTATTTTTTTATTTTATTTTTTATTTTATTTTTTAATTTTTTTTTAACAGCAAGCTTCTCATTTTCATTTCAGGTTTTGATGTAACTGATTTGGAGACTGGGTTAATACTTAATAATTCTACTAGGTACATCAGTAACATGATCTCATTTATCAAGTTTATGATTCTTATAAATAAATAAATAAATAAATTGGTCCAACACTCTGGCAATCCAAACTGCCATTAAAAAATCCATTTCCAAAAAGGACAAAAAATTAGTGGCTAATGCTGAAATTTTGAAAGCACGTCAAATCCAAGAAGATAGAAACAAAGCGGACGTGTTTTTTTTTTTTTTTTTTTTGGAGGGCCGCGTTCATGGCACATCCATGCATACATGATACACGCCCCATATAAATATCATCAAGGGATTCGTTGCCCGCGGGGCTTTTTATGACTTTTTTTTTGCGGTCAACATATGTTTGATAAGATATAAGAACCTGAGATTTGGAGGTTGTTATATACTTTTGGGCATGATGACGCAATTGTTGGGTGTATTTGTAATGGTTTTCGTGCTTGAATTTGAGTGATGGGGTTTTTCGAAATTTTGAACAGGTATATCACTTACAAGGTTGAGATATCGATAAATCTTGTGTCGATATGATTGTAACATCTTTTTTTGGGACAGCTTTTGTTTTTGTATTCATGTTGATGATGAGATGTATATACATAAATGAGAACACATTAACAACAACAAATAAGACAGTGAGTATCAAAAATCCATCGAAAAACAACGCGCACCAAAAAAAACATAGCCCAAAAGCATAGAGTAACAGATACATGCAGACAAAGACTGCTAATAACACGAAAAACAACTAACCTCGGCAGATCTAGTGTACGATTCCTATGTCGGTGTTGTGTGTATGAGTATGTGTCGTTAGTCGGTGTTTGATGATAAGAATGGGTATGCATATGAACACACACCAAAAAATATTAGGCCATTAAGTTAGGCGGTAAAGTTTAGTAATATTACTGTTTGGTGGACTGAAGTTAGCCCGTTAGTTATATCAATATTTTAACGAATTGGACTTAGCGAAGAGCAATGGGCTGGGCCAATCGAATTAGCCAATGATTATCGTGTTTGTAAACCCGAAAATTACATAACACATAGCTTATTACTTGCGATGTAGGTTAAAGCTATAGCAATTTAACAGCTAAGTTAATGCATTTTTATGTTAAATTAGATACCAATAAATCATGTGGAGTTGCTCTTTTGAAATAATAGGCTTATTTGATACTAGTATGATGTAGACTGTTGAGTCATCTGTGGACGCATAGCCTGGACTGGGCCAGACAATGGGCCAGGCCCGGCGAACAGCGGCCCATCCTACACCTAAACCCTAATCCATGCCTATAAATACATGGCATAGATCCCCTTCTTCATCAGATTATAACAGGTTACCCTAAACCTAATAACTCCCATACGCTATATCGCACCATGACTAACTTGACCGTCGGAGGTGGATCCCGGGGCTACGGCCTCGGGTCCACTCCTAACGGGTTCTTTGTTGAACAGGTCTACTTAGGGCTCGAGAAGTCGACTAACGGCCCAGGGAGAGTCGTTGAATCAGTCCGCGCCAGATTATGTATCAACAGATTGGCGCCATCCGTGGGACCAACGACATGTTTCGTGCTCTCACATCACCGGAAAGCAACCATCGAGTTCGAAATCCGGTATTCTAATCTTTTTAAATTAGTAATAAAAAGATTACGTATCTTACTGCCATGAAACGTGAGACAGAATTTTACAAAGATATCTTATTCACTGTTTGGTGATTTGATCGGTCAAACGCATTAGAATACGTATCTTATTATTTATTATGATTCGTATATGAAAATGGTATCTTATTATCTTATTATTTATATGCGATTTGGATTGGTCAAACAATTTTGTCACGTACATGCGATTTAATATAACTCGACAAGTTGTTTTATGCTACTGTATCGACTTCTTGTTTTTCTGCTAGTGTCACGTACACCTTATTGCATATCTTTTAAATATTAAAAAGATTCTACATAAATCTTTTAAACTTGGTAAACACGATTTTACCTATAGCCACACGCTATGTCCGCACGATCGGACCTACTTTACCTTTTAGACGCGAACAGCGCAGTCACGATAAATCTACCCGCGTTAGGCCGTGCGTATAGAGATCTTCGCAGACTGGCGCCATGAGCGCACTGTCACGTACAGGCACCACGATGCTAGTCAATCGCTATGCGCGCACTGGACGAAAGCCGTGGTCATCTGCGATCATCCACAAACGTTAGAGTCTATGCGGTCACGATACATCTATCTGCGTCTGTGTGTGCGATTGAAACTCCTAGTCGCGGTCATGGTACATCCATCCGCGCCATTGTTTTTTCTATAATAAAAAAGAAAAACAAAATAATTAATTGTTTATGCAGCTGTAACATCTCACGATAGGTGTGATTCGCGCTATTTAACATGCTATGTGCTATATATATATGCTATGCGCTAATTTTTTATTTCATTATCTTTTATATGTTGCGATGCGCAGCATATACTTTTAATATTTGCATTAAGTTTTTTTTCAGAATTTGAATAATTAAGTTCAATGCTCCTACACGAGTAGCACCATCAAACTTGGGGGGCTACCAGGATACGCACTGTGTGAGTACGCATCACGCAGGTTTATTTGGGAGCAGATTATACGTAAGAGGTATTGCAAGCCCGGTACAAAAGACGAATTTAAATATTCGCACCCTCTTACCGCAGGGGAGACGTCCTCTGTTGGTTGTAAAGACGGATGTAATGTTCGCACCACTGCGCACAGCGCACATCTTTATCGCGCACGGCGCGCACCTTTGTCGCGGACAACGTGCACTTATGCTACAGAAGTACATCTTCTGTCGCACCATGCTGCATCGCTACTGGAACAAGGGTACGCCCTTACCCAGGATGCAGCATACAGGAATCCACCTTCACCACGGACACCTTCACCATTGTGAGACAATCACAATCGCAATGTCAATGTTACTCAGGTCGCGCCTACAAATTCGCGCCAACAAGGACGCGCCAACATGGTCATCGCGCACTGCACCACAGACCCAGTGCGCATTGTCGCATTTGGGCTGCGCAGTATGGTCCGACCCATGTGCCTACAAGGATGCGCACACATGGCCATGCCGTCATTGTTGATTAGCTTACGCGGCCATGAACAGAGCTTAAGTTTAGCATCCGCACTCAGGTCAGGCGCATACTAAACTTGGGGGGCTTGTGGACGCATAGCCTGGACTGGGCCAGACAATGGGCCAGGCCCGGGTGACAGCGGCCCACTCTACGCCTAAACCCTAATCTATGCCTATAAATACATGGCATGGATCCCCTTCTTCATCACGACCTAACAGGTTACCCTAAACCTAATAACTCTCATACGCTATATCGCACCATGACTAACTTGACCGTCGGAGGTGGATCCCGGGGCTACGGCCTCGGGTGCACTCCTAACGGGTTCTCTTTGTTGAACAGGTCTACTTAGGGCTCGAGAAGACGACTAACGGCCCAGGGAGAGTCGTTGAATCAGTCCGCGCCAGATTATGTATCAACATCATCCTCATGGTTTTAGGCCTAATTTTAGACCTAAACCCGAGTGGCATCATCCTCATGGGTTGTAAAATAAGTGGGTTCATGTCTGCAGCCATCAGGGTGGATGGCACTTGGTTTTAGGCCTAAGTTTAGGTCCCTAATCATTCCTCACATATATATATATATATATATATATATATATATATATATATATATATATATATATATATATATATATATATATATATATATATATATATAGTAGGGTTATTTTCAGAACCAAAAAATGTACAGAACTGCGAGAACCGATCCTAGCCATCTATTATTTAATCAATGGTTATAAATGATGGTGGCATGATTGTAATTAAATAAAAAATCAATGAATGTTTTATAAAGGGTTTAGGGGTATTATTGGTATTTTTTAAAATCATTTCAAAACCGTTTAAGATTTAATTTCCCAAATATAAACCCATTTAGGGTCCATTTTTCCTCACTTTCAGCCGCCATCTACTCTCTCTCTCCCTCTCCCTTTTCCGGCCACTTTCCGGCGACCACCATTACGCCCTCACCGCTACTCCTTCGTTACATCGCCACCACCAAAATGACCCTTGTGATATCCTCTACACCCTACCATACCACACGCGCCCTTCAAAACCCTCACCGCCGCCATCTCATCCACAACGCGCCACCACCATCATTCTTAATCACTTCCCACGTATAGATCGAGTAAGAAGAAGGTAAGAATACCGAGTCACGCTCGTTGGTGACTCGGTGTGAGTGACTTGTGACTCACCGAGTCACATTCTTGATTATTTTGGGATCGGGTTAGCTTTATAATCATGTGGGTTAAATCTTTATTAATAAAAAATGTGAAATAACATTTGTTTGGTATCTAAGTCGTGTTGCTTGTGGAGTCGAGCAAAGCCGTGAGCCTAAGCTCACGGTTGTGTTTGTTATTTATTTTTATTTTTTTTATTTTATTATTATTATTATTTTTTGGTACTACTGGAGTTGTATATAATGTTGTAGTTGGTGTTTAATTTTGATTCGGATTGATTTTGATGAGGTAGTGTTGTAGCCGAGAGTGGGACTAGGATTTAGTTGGTCATAAATTTAAATCGGTGATGCAAATAATGAGATTTGATATTGCTTTGTTAAATCTACGTTTAAATTAAAATCGGTGATGCAAATAATGAGATTTGTTATCTTAGTTTATTTACCAAGCATAGCTTATGAGTAAGTATGCATATGTGTTATTGAGAGTGCATATGTGTTTTTTGACGTCGCTGTTAACAGATAAGAAGAGATCACTTTAATAAAAAAGAAGTGTGCATATTTGTTATTGAGAGTGTATATGTGTTTTAACTTTCTTCTGGTGAATTTGATGCCTTCTATACATATGTGCTTTTACATTTTTTGGAGTTTAAATGTATTGAAAGTACTTATATGTTTTTAGTTATGATATAAGGATGTTTTGTGATTGGTTCTGATTTAAGAGTGCACTTGTGTTTCGTGTTTTAAGTATGTACTAATTTCTCAAAGAAGTCAAGAATATGGTCTCGTGTGCACTTGTGCATATGTGTTTTGATAGTTGTTATGATTAAATAATTCGTTTATTAATTATTTATGGTTACAGGTACGAGTATGATGAATAATATGAAGAGTGCACATGTGTTTTGTACATATTAGTTAGCGAGATGATAAGGATTAAAAACACATGTGCACAAGGATTAAAAACACATGTACAGATTTCATGGGTTCTTTAACTAGGCGAGGAATAACATGTGCACGCCTAAAAGATGAACCAGCTGTTAAAGACATTGGATTATGCACATGTGCACACATATATTCTGTAATAAATTGAATACAAGTGTAAATATATTGACGCTTGTGATAATGTTGAATATCATATCACTAGAGTAATACAATTTGTAAATTTTGTAATTGCATAAATTTATTGTTAAAGTTTTGTTGTTTGTATTTATATTTATTTAATATTTTTTAAATACATGTGCATATAAAACATATATACATAAACGAAAAATACAATTGTAATAATGTAGTTAGTTATTAACTTTTTTTACAAAACACATGTATTTTTAAACATGTATAATGAAAAAAAAATCCTAAAATTTAGGGAAAAAAAACGGTTTTAATTATTAAAAAAAATCCCTAAAATGTAGGAACTAAAAAAACGGTTTTTATTTAAAAAATCAAAAAGAAATTTAAAAAAATGTAATTTTACTATTATACCCTTTTGAATTAAATAATAAAAATAAATATCCAAAAAAATCTGATTGGTTGATGCTGGTTCTCACAGTTCTGTACCTTTTTTTGGTTCTGAAAATAACCCTTCCCTATATATATATATATATATATATATACTAGACTTCAAAGCCGCCCAATGGGCGGGCATGACTTGTAAGCCCTCTCGGGCATATAAGCCCGCCCACAGGGCGGGCATGACTTGTGAATATCGTTGAAAAAGGTAAGTTTACCAAAAATAAAGATACAAACATACTAAATTACATATGTTGCATACCAATAACTAATACCTTTGTCTAATACGTTAAGCGGGCTATTATTATTATTATATGTCGTACGTCTAATTCCTTCAGGGAGATGTTTAACCATTTTACTGAACTTAAATAATCCAAAAATCCTTGCACAAACTCATCACAATTTGCAATTCATCCACGAATACACTCTAAATAAACTTGAATCCGCTAATAATCTCAAAAGTTCATTCCTCACTAATATTCTTCACATGCGAAGATACTAACTAAAGTTAAATTCGGTAATAATCTCAAAAGTTTCATTTCGAATTCAATGCTAAGATATTCTAATGTAACATATACTCTAACAAAATAAATTCTAATGTAACATATACTTCTTCTCGTACTCTACGAATTTTGCATTCCATTCCACTTCAAGAACAACATTCTATACTTCTTCTCGTACTCTACGAATTTTGCATTCCATTCCACTTCAAGTACAACATTATGGGGGAGTGTGGTGGCTTCAGTGTCTGCACAAAGGAAAGAAGAAAATCAGAATCAAGATTCACTGGTTCAGAATTATATTAGTTCCAAAAAAGTAGTTAGAAATTTGAGTGTTAGAGGTGGCAAGTTTGGCCGGGCAGATTTAGGTCGTTATGCCTCAAACATGCCAAATGTGTATTGACCACCTGAAAAATTAGTCATTTTTTGTATCATATTCAAGATACTGCCTATTTATATAGAAGTAAAAAAACTCGGAGTAAAGTAATTCAAGTCAGCCTGACCCATTTTCACAGACAAAAAACTTACCCATTTAGTTGGTTTTAAGAAATCATTTTTCTAAGCAGATATAGGAATACACTTTTAACATTTACCATCATCATGCGATTATTGAAGAAAAAGAACATACCAAGAACAACTGGAGCCAAAGATAGCCATAAAGTACCGGGTATCGACTGTCCAATAATGAAGCGAGAAGTAGCAGAATTGAAGAACGGCACCGGGCTGTTCATCATAAACAAAAACAAAAAAACTTCCAAGAATCAGTTTTCTATTGTTTTCAGTCAAGAATTAATTTACATGTCTGTTACTCATGTATTCTACCTTTGATCGTGTTACTGTTCATTCAAGAAGTGATCGCATACAAAACATGTTTCCACCCGTTTTTTACTCTTATCTATTCCAAACCTGTTAAAAAATGTCTTTTTCTGTCAATATTATTTAGAAAAACTTGATAAGTAAATCAACATTGATGGTAAAAAAAACATACTTTTCTAAGAGATATTAGACGTGCTTGCTTGCTTTCTCATTCTAGAGCGCCTAGCAGATTCTCTAATTGAAACCATGCTAAAACATAGCCAGCCATATATTTTTTTCATTCGTATAGGAAGGGAGGATATAAATTTCATGATAGCATCTCGATCATTAGGTAAAAGGAACTGGCCATTTGGCATGTTTATATCTGAGCATACCTGATTACGATTTAAATACAAAAAAATTAGTGATAGAACCTTATTCAGGAGACTATTTGCTCCTATAGACGACCACCTACAAAATATGAATACTTAATTGTGGCGATATAGCTGCTTGATGAACTAAAAAATACAAATACTTACTTGTACATTGTTTATACCGGCCTGTTATGCTTGGTTGTGCACCAGTAATAGGAGGGCCTGATTATGTGGTTCTTCCAAGTATTCATGGTATCTCTTTCCAAATTCTTGGTGATCCTGTAGACGTCAAAAGCCACCAAGACAAACATCAATTAACCCAATTCATGGCAAAAACTTAGAGAATAAGATGTTCATGTTAAGAACAACTTTAAAAAAATAGTTTATGCTTAAAAGTAAAAACTGGTCATTTGAAAGGGCGCTTGGATTCAGTTTGGCATAGATTATTAGATCATTGGGTCAGTTGCAGCAGGTAATAATGGCTTTCACAGCTTACGTATATTTTCTTGGAGTGAGTACCATTGTTCATTTTCAAAGCCACCAGCTCTGGCATGAAAGGGCAGCCGTCACTTGTTTGCACTTCATAAGCTGAAAAAGCATAAATAAAAATACCTATTTATTTGGAGAGCTCAAAACATCCGCATAGGAAGCCAATGATTTTCTTAAAGTGCATGTAAACTCAATTGATGCCTCAATTTTCAAAAGCGTCATTTGATGCTTCCTGCGTTTCCTTGCGTTTCTTGAAATACTGTCCCATGTATTTTTTGAGCGGTTTATTAATCTACTTGAAGAGCTTTGAGCCCAGTTTCTTTCCTGCTACACGAATTTCATAAAGCTTAAACAACACAAAAACTGGATTAAACCATATTTTCACCATAATTACACAAGTAGAACTTACAATATCATATCCATTACCATGGTCTTAATCTTTTTTATCTTTGCTTAAATGACATTTGCAGAATTTTTGTATGTTTTTTTCTGCATTGTAATATGAATACAAATGGTATACTATCGAATTGCGTTATTATTACAAATGGTATAAGATGCTGCTATAGGTTATGGGCCTGAGTAATCTAATGTTTGAATCTGAGGTGGGTTCTTCCCTACTTGAAGGAGTATTGCAGATGCAGAAGCTACAGTAATAAGGGCTCCAAAAGCAAACAATGCTGCTGTATTCTCAGATCTATCAGCTGATATACTGATGTCCCTGAGCTGAGTGCACTCTCTGCCACGTAGACCGCAGGCTGCACGAGTTTATAGACATCAAATTATTAGTACTCTCCTATAACCTATACAAAAAAATGCAATAGTTTCTGTTTGCATATAATGCAAAAAAACAGCATTTGATGAGGTTAGAAATTGTAAAAAGACTTTTTGGGAAATGAAATTCTTCTGTTTAGTTAGTATTGCAGTTTTGATACATTTTCGCGGCGTTCCCAAATTTTTTACCAGTAATAATTTGATTATGAGGTTGTACACATCAAAAGTACACTTTGGGCATCTTTCTAACGTTCCCATCTAGCTGTTTCTTCTTGGTTATAAAGTTCTGTGTAGAGATAACCCAAATCAACCCTATGATAGTAAATAGGTTTTAGTTATAAAAAGGATGTGTCTGAATTGAAACAAGGCAAGAGGTCTGTCTTGCACACAATTGCTTGCTTAAAACCAAAAGAAAACTGTTATGGTGACTTGACTGGCATTTAAAACAAAACTCTTTTAGTATCAAATTTCATTTCAAAAGTTGTCTTCTTGGTTACTGAAAGACCAGTGTACACAGGGCCATCTGAATGACCAAAGGATAACCAAAATCGCCGATCATTAGATTTTTCCCCACATCTACTGATGATATTAATTTAAGGCGAGTCCCAAATCAAAACATCCCTACTTGAAAATATCGCAACATAAGACAATGTTCTAATGCTACATGATATGGTTGTGAAGTTATCGAGCATAGACGTACCTCAAGTATCCAGCCAGCATACTTCACATTGTTGACATGCTGGTTGACATCCAGATCACTCCACTTGCTAAGACCATCCACAAACCAAAAAACAATACAAACACCATCACAATACCTGCAAATGATTTTAACACATTAACTATTCACATAAGACTAATTAATGGAAAAAAATTGTTTGCAAGTCAAATGATATTTAGTATGAAAAAAAAATGAGAAACCATGTATCAAGTAAAAACAACACCTTACCTTTAAAAGCACAATAGAAGGTAATGCATTAACTGTATTTAAACCAAAAGCATATCAAAGTCCCTCTTAGTTTTCGGTAGATGTCCGACAGTTGACGGAGGACTTGAGGTCCAATCTAAACGTCTCATGTAAAATCCACACTTGAGACCCAAAGCGGAAGCACATCTGCTCCATACGATGGTTCTCGCTGGAGAAACAAATAGAAAACACTCTTCTTATTGATGATATTCGTATCTACATATATACATATATACAAAAACCATCATTTTTTGTATGTTCTGATGTCAGGATCTCATGTAAAATATATAGGTTCTTTTATTAGGAGCCCTATATCAAATTTGCAGCAATAAAAGTCACAACAAGGGGTTTGACTTTCAGTTATACTCCAGTGGTGTTTTCAATGGAACCTGTGGTGCTGAATTAGACCATGGGGTTACAGCAGTTGGGTATGGAACTACTGCAGATGGCATCAAGTATTGGTTGGTGAAGAACTCATGGGGCACGAGTTGGGGTGAAGATGGATACATCAGGATGCAGAGAGATGTTGAGGATAAAGAAGGGAAATGTGGCATTGCCATGATGGCTTCTTATCCAACTGCTTGATCGATATATGCCTGCAAGTCGGATACTTTTGATGAATAATATTGTTAATCAATTCCTTTCTCCCTCTTGTCGATATTTCTCTGTGTACAGTTGTCCTGTAAATCAAGACAACTCAGTAAAAATGGCGCAGTTGTATGTAACTCACAAGTTTAAAACCTTACTAAAGAAATTGAATATATCTTCTTATGACAATGATTATGGAGTTCGCTTAACAGTTTATGATTTTTTTTTTTCGCATGTCCATTATCAAACACAAAGATGGACTTACATTTGAATGCAACTCTGTGTCAGTTAAGCTTCAAGTAGGTTGCAAGTTCGGTCAAATTTGATTAATGGTGGGCCACATCCTGTGGCAAAAACAAAACAACTCATTTACCCAACATACACTCGAGCCAAAGTTGCCCCTTAGTGCCAAATGCACTTTTTGATAGCTTCTCTGATCGGAGTACTCCGTATTGTATTAACAAAACAAACTTATTGGAATAAGCACATTTACTAATAGAACTTTTTTTGACACACGTGTGATTAAGGTATGATAGAAAGGAGAATACCAAAGGCATCTGATCTATGTCAGCATCATTCTCATGTTCAACAATCCAATTTGCAGCAGCCTCAAGACTCGAATTACCTGAAAACAGATATTTCAGATGAAAAAAAATACAATGTAAAATCCAAACAAAGCATTAATCTAGCAATACTAAGCTGAATTTGGGACCATTTTTCTCAATGTTACATAGTGTAACATCATGAGATAAATTGCATAGAATGATAACGGCTTTGGTTTCAGCCAGCTGCAGTATCATCAAAATAGACAACTGGACATTCTGGGCTATCCTAGATGATGATGCCACTTTTCGATGGAGATATACATTGGATGTGCCTTGTTTCTGGTATCTTGTATCATGTATTACCTGGAATAAAATATAAATAACATACAATAGTTAAAAAATGCGGACCGGGAAACCATTCCCGAATCATTAAAAATAACGTTGACAAACTCAGGCCTATGACGAATAAACTATGGGCCACGGTCCTCATGGTAAACATAATATGTCACATGATTTGCATCAGGCACTGACCTGTTGTCCACCATGATGGCTACCTTGTTGTTGCTTCTTGGCTTGCCTGTAAACCTCCTACAAAGCCTCGCAAGGCACTCGGTCTCCACCCTTTCGAGCTCATTGCAGCACTGTTGCATTTGTTGCTGGTATTGTTGTTTTTGCCTATTGAAGCTCATCAAAAGTGGTCCATATAAATCACTTTGTTGTCCTTGCATGACACCATACATGTTTGTTTAACGTAATTTAGTTAATTCTAGTCGTTGAGAAAATTTACCCTCTACTTCTGGTGCTGGTCATCAGTATCTTCAACCTGGTCTCTTTACAAAGTGATAAGGAAGGATCTTCTTCGTTTTCAACAACTCACTATCTTTTGAAAATTTGTTTCTGAATCTCATACGGCTTGGATATACTTTGGTTAGTCACCCTCCTCACACCTTTCAGCCTTTTAAAACTCTTCTTATGCAGTCATAAGCTCTGGACGCATCACTTTCAGATCTATTTTGGCTGCTATTGTAACCAAACTGGTGTTTGCTGTCGCATCAGCAAAACTGCACTTTTTCTTGGCTTATGTCCTTTTGTGAATGGCTTCTAAGTGAGCTCGAAGCCATGACACGTTAACTTTTATTGCCTTTGCAGCTGAAACAATCTTCCTGTAAAAAAACAACATCCATCAATTATGGAAAACACTAAAGACCACTGTTAAAGACACTAAATATATTAAACAAAATCATATTTTTAAACCAAATAAATTAGCCATGCTTGCCACAATTGTAGGAACCTCACATGAATGATATTAGAGCTAATGCCTAAAAAAATACAAACGAACACTTTGTACTGCTGGGATGTTGCCAGTTTGTCTTTTACATTCGTACTGCTACGATCTCGAATTGGTACTGCCATTGAAGGTTAGTACTGGTGGTATATATTCGTTTGTACTGCTTGTATTTATTATATAACAGGATGCGTATAACTGATTTCTGATAACTTTACATAGATTAACAGCTTCGTGTATTTTATCATATTAACCTGAAAAATTATATTACCAATTCTTTAAACATACAAACCTGCAAAAAAAAAAGACATATGCATACACAAAATCATCAAAATAACATAGTTTCATTAGGGTTATGAGAAAAGAAGAAACACCTTTTTTTCAATAATATTAGGGTTTTGTGAGGCTACGAATGAGGTTTTCAGAAGAAGAGACTAATAATATTAGGGTTTTGTGAGGATAGGAATGAAGGAGGATGTGCAATCATGCATAATGTAACGATCAGTTTTTTTTTTTTTTTTTTTTTTTTTTTTTTTTTTTTTTTTTTTTTTTTTCCGATCATGTTTTAGGGATTAGAGGAAAAGATATTAGGGTTTTGAGACAATGTTATTATGAATGAACTGATAATTTTTTTTACGTAAATTTAAAGATGGATAATATGTTTTGGATTATTATTGGATTTAAGACATTACATTTTGATTTTGAATTGCATATCACAACTTCTGGCTTGTTCCACTGGTTGAAGGCTTGTTTATGGACTAATAGACCCGGGTTCGAATCCAACATCTTGCATTTTTGTACAAATTAAATCCGGATTTAAAGGTCAAACTTTGAATTATTTGGTCAAATGTTGCTTAGGTGGCATGCTTAGGTGGAATAAGAGCATGATTACTCATCAATCCAGCGCTTATTCATCAATCCTGCATTTGATGACGTCATATGCATCCTGTTATATATAATATGTAGATATATATATATATATAGGGGGGCTTTATTTTCAGAACCCTGTTAAGTGCGGGAACTGCGAGAACTCCTCTAAACTAATGAGATTTTTTTTAATATTAAAAATTATTATTAAATCAAAAAGGTATTATAGTAAAATGCAATTTTTATATTCTTTTTGAATTTTTTTTATTAAATCCCGTTTTTAAATATTCCTAAATTTTTGATTTTTTTTTTTTTTTTTTTTTTTTTTTTTTTTTTTTTTTTTCAAAAGCTAGCATGGTTCCAGAATATTAGCAGTGCATATATGTGTTTTTTTTTTTTTTTTTTTTTCACTCTCTCTTTTTTTTTATAAAAAGATGAGGTGCATGTATGTTTTTTTAAATAATGTAAATTTAAATGTGTTTCTAGTATGTAATTGTTTACACTTTTTTTTTTTTTTTTTTTTTTTTTTTTTTTTTTTTTTTTTTTTATCAATTTACCAATACTTTTGTCTAATCATTATTTTTTGAAAGTTTGAAACACAAATCAAAAGAACATAAACTTTTATAAAAGAAAAACAAAATTCATATACTTGAATGTTACATTTTCACTTATATGGAAAACTAGAAGGGGGGTTAAATAGTTTTACGTCTTTTTAATTTATGAAAACTTTTGTTTATTTTTTTTAAAAACTTCGATTCTATCTTATGTGAATTCAACTCTTGATCAATATGAACATATATAAACAAATATAGATAAGTAATGCAAGTAAGGTAAATATAATGAAATAAGAGAGAGAGATGAAAAGATCAAACCACAACACGGAGATTTATAGTGGTTCGGCTACAAGGACACCTTCCTTGCCCTACTTCACTCCTTGAGTCACCTACTCGAGAGTTTTCTTCACTATGTCAACAAACTCCCTTATGGTGGAGAAACCTTACACAACTTTAGCTTACACCGGCTTAACGACACAAAGCTAGATGTCGAGTCCTAATCGTAGCTAGAACCAATCTCACAACTAATACACAACTTCTACACGACTTAATCACGACTTCTTCACGACAGCTTCACAACGGCTTCACGACTTCTTCACGACTTCTTCTTCACGACTACTTCACGACTACTTCTTCACAACTATTTCACAACTACTTATTCACAACTAATTTACAACACCACTACGTAATTACACTTAGATCTACTTATCACAACTACACAACACTTTACACAATAACACAATTGAATGAGGTAAGTAATAACACTTCTTCACTAGTTGAAGTAGAGTTCTTCTTTTGCACTTTTGGTGGTGGAAGCTTGGATCACTTAGAAACCAAAGCTTAAGATTATATGATCAAAGGATTTTGAAGATATGAAATGTGATTTAAAACAGAAAGTTTTAGTGTGCAAAAGGTGAGTAAAAGTCCAGGAGAAGGCTGGTATTTATAGGAGAAAAATTGGACAGCTGGAGGTCTACTGGAGCGGGGGCGGTCCCCTTAATTATTAAGGGGGCCGCCCCTACTGGCCGTTAGCCAATTTTGTCCTTTTGTGGGGAAGGTTTTTCTGGAACATTTTAACTGATTTTGGTTAAAAATTTGAATTCATATTTTTATAAAAGATTAAACATTTTTATTTAATGCCAAAAATGTTTTTCAAAAATATATAAAATGTTTTTGATGTTTTATAAAAAATCTAGTTATTAAGAAAATGTTCCTTTGATCATATAATGCATTAAGCATTAGTTCATTCATACCTTAAGTGATTTGAGTTGTAGAAATAGATATTTACAACTAAATACTTGTTTACGTCATAATTTTCCGATTAATGATTTTACATTTTGTGATTATCAAAACGTAGAGATATCGAAAAATATTAATAACGTGTTTAGGCATTATTTATATCAACAATCTCCCCCTTTTTGATGATTACAAAATCTAAACTCATTAAACCTAAAAATTAGTTTTTAGACAAGTATTTAGTGAGTTTACATCTATTTCTCCCCCTTTTTGTAGAATAAAAAAGGTTAAGCCGACAAGTTTTAGAATCTAAATTTGTCGGGACGAGAACTCCCCCTTGATGTGTACTCCCCCCGTTTGGGGGCACCAAGGAAACGAGCTATGGAATGCTTGCAAAAAAAAATGTTAGAAGCACAAGTATATGTAACAACAATAAGCAAGCATATAGAATAAGATCATTCATATAATAAAAGTGTTGTGTATAAAATACACAACCAAAAGATTACAACATGAAGCATGCAAGCATACAAACAAAAACTACTAATGAAACTACATAATCATCTTAGAGGTACATGGTCTTCCATGGAGCTTGCTTACAAGAAGATTGTGAAAAATTATTTTTAAGCATTGCATATGCTTAATTGGGTGAAAATGGAGGTGGTGGTGGTGTAGTGGGTGAAGGAGGTGGAGGAGGTGGTGGTTGTGGGTTGGCAATCATGTTTTCAAGAGATGAAAACATGTAGTGTATCTCATCTCTAAGACCAAAGACTAAGGTCCGGTTATGGATGCAACAAAGACAATTATGACCATGGGCTTCAAGCATTGCCCAAGGGATAGGAAAGAATGGTTGTGGGGTTGGTGATGGTGAAAAGTGAGCATCAAGATGTGTGATGGGTGATAGGGAAATGGCAAGTTGGGTGTATGAAGGTTCTTGAGTGGATGGTAGTGATGATGCTCTTAGTGATGATGTTAGGTGAGTGTGGATATAGTCATTGATGGATGAAGTGGATGGAATGGAGGAAGATGAAGCTCCATGGGTGGTGATGCGTGGTTTTGTAACCTTACAACAGGTTTTACCTCTCGAGGGATCTCAAGAGGCTTACAACCCCACCAGGCAGTGTACCTGACCGATGTAGTATAGTGTAGTGGTAAGTACGGGGGATTGATCGTTCTCCACAGGGAATAGTGTTCGTTAGGTGTGAAAAGCTACTCTAATTAGGTCTAAGGGTTGAGGAAGATTCTTTTTTATGTTATTATAATTTTTATGAAAGCAAGTAAAATCTCGGTTTTGAAGGAGTGGGCGGAATTAGTTGCTAGTCAACTAACCCAAATTACTACGAATGCAATAAAATTAAATAACTGAAAATAAAATGTGGTGAGAAACTTATGTGTAGAGAAATGTGTTTACTTAGATTTCCTTACTCCCTAACTATCTTTTACCGGTTAATTAGTGTGTATTAGTTGCGTGGATGACGGGTGTATTCCTTAATACCATTCGTGGGGTGGCGTACTTACTTCCCCAACTCTACAAGCTCCTACTTCACTCCTATGTCGAGCCGGCTAGGAAGCTCCTAACATGGGATCACTAGAATTCGCTTGTGCATTAAATACAACCATAAAAACCTTTAGTACGCATTTGGTTCATGTTTCTTAAGACGTTCAAGCAAGTTACCGAATAGGAAGTTAGCCAGTTTTCTTAAGCCTAACATAGATAAACAATCATCCAATACAACTAACAACACACTAATAACCAATAATCAATAGCTAGGTTTCATTAGATCTAAGCAAACACAAGATAAATTTAGCCTAACATGTTAAACAAAAGACAAGAATAAGATAGAATCAAACAACACATAGACATATTGAATGATTAATTGATAACTTATCTTTCAATGAAACATGGAAGATCTCAAGGCAAAAAGCCCTGAAAAAGTAGCTAAAATCGTCTTAGGGTTTTCTCCCAAAATTCCACACACTAAGCTCTCTCTAATGACAAAAAATTAGAAAACTATATATAGATTTTTGGATCTGACGGCGTCACCTTATGGAGTGTGACGCCGTCACCTCGCCGCTTTTAGGGTTCCCGGATGACCTTCTTGACGCCGTCCCTCTTTAGCTCTTCCAAAATCCATTCTGGCTTATCAAGGCTTGACGCCGTCGAACCATGAACGTGACGCCGTCCCCTTATGATTTAAGCCGTGACGCCCTCGATCAAGTTAAAGCGTGACGCCGTCAGAATTCACATGCTATTTTCACTGGCCCGTCATGAGTAAATTTCACGTCCAACTTTTCTTGCCAAGGCATGACGCCGTCCAGAGTAAAGTCTGACGCCGTCAAGAGTAACTTTTAGCCGATTTTTGAGACTTTGCCGTTTTCTTCACTTTAATGCTCCAAAAACGTCCAAAATGCCTCCTTTTCCAGATTTCTCCTCAAAAGTACCTAAAATGACAAAAGAAACGATTTAGGGCGATATTTGATCAAATAAATACGATTTAGGGCTTAAATGACCCCTTAAAAGCGGTACACTTTTCGCTTCATCAAATACCCTTACACTTGAGATTTGCTTGTCCTCAAGCAAATGCGCTTTTATTCTAATCAAAATACAAGTTAGGGGTCATTTAATGCAAACATAAAAGTAATTACAACAAATAATCGTTCCACTCTAATCATAATAAGCACGGAGATTACAAACTAGCACCTCACAAGTAGTGTTTAGATACTCACATCTCTCAAGTGTCATCAAAATAAATCTCATAAGTGAAAACGGATAATATCTCTCACTACCTGTCATAGCAAATAGATTACCATAGGCTTGGGAAAGGATCGAAAACCTCCTCCACTAGGCGTAAGCACCTAAGATAAACTATCAAAGAGGGCTTTTAAATGGGTTATAACGTTAGGTGTAGGGAAAAGGAAAACACGGTTTTGTTGGATACGGGATATTTTACTGGTGGCGAGTTAAAGATCTTGATCAATTACATGTACTATACAATGTTGCTAAGCCAAGACTAGACTCGATCTTAAGCTAGAAACGAAATAACAAAATAACAAAAATATAAAACAAACATAAAATGAAACGGGATGGTAGTCCGTATGTTTTTTCTATTTTTCTTTTTCTCATTTTTTTTTTTTTTGTTTTTTTTGATTTTTTTTTTTTTTTTTTTTTTTTTTTTTTTTTTTTTTTTTTTTGCATACACTTTTACCCTACCATCCAAAATAATACATCAAAGGGGCATTGCATCCCCCTTACACTTGAGCTTTTACATAACTTTACAAATACTAATCTAATGACTCGAATTAAGATAATTGAAAAACTTGGAGTACTTTTAAAACATTTAGCACATATGGGGGTAATAAATGATGTTCTTCCCCATTACTCCATTACACTAGTACTTTACCCATGAGTCCCAATCGTCCCAAAACAATATGTACAAGGATATGACTCGACTTAGCAACCATGTAATCAATTAGATAATTAACTTGGGTTTAAACAAATGTTGTCACAATAATGCACTAAAGATGAGTGCATACAAGGTAGGCTAAGGCGATTTGGGTGTACATTTTAGTGGGGTGTAACAAATTCTTCCTTTAAGTAAAATGCTTAAAGGTCGAAACGAAAAGATAGGCTCTGAGGGGTGTACTAGGGGTATCGTGTACAAAAAATGAGTACAACGCAAAGGGTGTGGGAGAATTACTTGACCAATGTAGCCAACGTAATTATAACAAAAACACAGGTGTAAAACAATGGGTTAATCCTAATGCCTCTTATCATGTAGTAAATCTAACTACACGAATGTAGTCTCACTTGTGGCCTTGGAATGGTCCTAACGCAAGTTCTAGAATCTAAGTGCTACCGGTACACACATCATAGCATAAATGCTTTTCCTACCAATTCTAGGGGCGAACCTCACATATTTGGGGTGGAAAATTTTTTAGTGGTACGGCTTTTGTGCTAGTTATATAACTCCTATCCGTGAGACGCTCATTAAGATCAAAGTTTCACTCCTATATGTTGTAAAAAAATTTAAATTTGGCACTAAAATTACCTTAATCAAGTATTTCTCTCAGTTTTATTACACATCTATTATTAAACAAACAAAAATCAAGCGCAATTGTATTTTCTAAAATCGTACTTTTACCCTCCCTTACACTTAAGATGAACATTGTCCCCAATGTTCAAATAACAAGCTGTAAAAGAAAAAAGTAAAAGAATGAAATCAAATACTCCCCTTATTCGCTCGGTGGATAGTGAAGTTACACGGTTAGATCTTCTTCCAAGGTAATGTTGAAGCTCCATGACTAATGCATCGCCAAAAGCTTGATTCAAAAACATTTCCTTGTCCAAAATAACCTGTTAAACCTGAGAAAACAAACACGAAAACCTGCATAACATCGGCGGGATAAATCTATATATAAAGATATAATGCTTGTGGAATGATACTTTTGCAGATTCCTGGAGATTATAAGTTGGAGATTTTAATAAAAACTTTTTAAAAACAAAATTTTCAAAAATTTCTGGAAATTAAATCTGACGCCGTCAGGTTATAAACCCTGACGCCGTCAGAAATGACCTGACAAAAATTTTCATTTTAAGTTTCCGGAAAATTTCTGGAAAAACCTTTACCTTACTTCCTGGAAATCCTGCAAAACATCATTATGACTCGATACAAGCATTTGACTCAAACAAATACTAATATGTATGCTAATTTAATATTATTATGATTCATGTTCATATGTGTTCTAATAAACCGATTTAGATTTCCCTTACACTTATCTTTTGCAAAATACCTTTATATGTAGTTAAGACGAAGTTGAAAACAAAATAAAGCATTTTCACAATTTACTTTTGAACATGAATCAATACTAATAAAAATTAAACACACATACGGAAACAAATAAAATCAAACAAACAAATAAATAAACACACAAAGCAAATAAAGCTTGGGTTGCCTCCCAAGAAGCGCTTGTTTTTGTTCGAGTCACGAGCCTGACTCTACCCTTATTTAATGGATAAAGGAGAGGTTTTCCCTACACTTAGGATTAAGTGCGGGTGATAGTAACGATACATACCAGCTCGGTAGGAGTATGCCACGTGAGGAAAGAGTGGTGGATGAATTATATGCTCAAAGGGGTGTGCTCCTTTCATCATAACCTTGCCTAGTTCACTTTGGTCAATGGGTGATTTTGAGTTTCCTCCTAAAAAGGGATCATCTTCTATCAACTTCGAGAGACTCCTAGTTGGGAATCCATCTTGACCTAATAAACCCGGTTTAAACCCATAATGTTTCTTGTGATCAATCATGAATGGGTGATGTAAGTATGTAAGGTCATGTTTCACTCCTATATTGGCTTCCTCTCTATAAGGCTTAGAGTCTACTACCTTCAACATAAAAACTGCCCGGACTATATGGTTTGATGGGTGGATCGGGACCTAATTCAATTCCTAAGTTCACATCTAAGGATGGAAGATTAGGTGACAGTTTTGGTTGACGCTCCGGTTCATCAAAACTAGGAAATCCCCTAGAACTAAGAGTAAGGTTGTGATCACTATAAGCATTCAAACCTATATCCTCTAGTTGTGTTTGGTTCAAAGGTTCTACCTCTATTGGGGTTCCTATAACCTCTTCTACTTCTTCCGGGTAAGTCACGGGCGGTGTGTGTGCCTCAAATGATGGTAGGACTTGTGGGGCACTTGGTGGGCTTATGTTACTTACCTCATCATTCCTTATGTCAAGCTCACCTATATCCTCATCGTGCGTTTTAGTAGGATCTAACCCTAACATTTTCCCAAGTATCTCAAGTGCTTCTCTAGGCATCTCAACTTCTATGTCCGAATCATACGGATCATCCTCAATATTCTGACTGCTATATTCAAACTGCCTAAGAGATTCATCATGTGTTTCTTGAGATTCGACGTCATCAATCACAAAACCTAGGTCTTTTTGATCAATGTGATCATGTTCGGCCAAATCCTCCATCACATCAAGGTCACCTATGTGTTTGTTTTGTACTATGGCATTACATGACATCCACTTAGGTATCTTAACACTAACATATTCATCCCCAAACAAACTTGTTTCATGATCCTTGAAATTTGTGGTCAATTGACTTGTACTAACGTTTGTTGGGTTGTCTACCATATAATAATATTGGGCACAATTCTCAATAGCTTCCCATGCTTTCTCAGCACTTAATTCCCTAATATCCCTGCCAGCAATATGGTAAATGTCCCTTTGGGCATGTCGGTCGACATGATTGTAAAAGATTTGAGTTAGGGACCAAAAATCGAAGTTATGATGAGGGACTTTTTGGAGTAAATATTTAAAACGAGTCCATGCATCATAGAGAGGTTCATCTTTATGTTGTTTAAACATCAAGATGTCATATGGAGTGGGTGAATTACGTGGTTGGTGGTATGGTGGATTCGCGTTCTCCATAATGGTGAACGGAAGAGTCAATGGAAATTACGAACAAAAAACAAAGAAATAAGATAGACTAAAGAAGACCTATAAAAATAAATAAAAATCTCACTAGAAAGGAATCTAGTGAGTAGACCTAATAAAATAAAAATTCAACCTAAACAATAACTATTCCCCGGCAGCGGCGCCAAAAACTTGATGCGTGGTTTTGTAACCTTACAACAGGTTTTACCTCTCGAGGGATCTCAAGAGGCTTACAACCCCACCAGGCAGTGTACCTGACCGATGTAGTATAGTGTAGTGGTAAGTACGGGGGATTGATCGTTCTCCACAGGGAATAGTGTTCGTTAGGTGTGAAAGGCTACTCTAATTAGGTCTAAGGGTTGAGGAAGATTCTTTTTTATGTTTTTATAATTTTTATGAAAGCAAGTAAAATCTCGGTTTTGAAGGAGTGGGCGGAATTAGTTGCTAGTCAACTAACCCAAATTACTACGAATGCAATAAAATTAAATAACTGAAAATAAAATGTGGTGAGAAACTTATGTGTAGAGAAATGTGTTTACTTAGATTTCCTTACTCCCTAACTATCTTTTACCGGTTAATTAGTGTGTATTAGTTGCGTGGATGACGGGTGTATTCCTTAATACCATTCGTGGGGTGGCGTACTTACTTCCCCAACTCTACAAGCTCCTACTTCACTCCTATGTCGAGCCGGCTAGGAAGCTCCTAACATGGGATCACTAGAATTCGCTTGTGCATTAAATACAACCATAAAAACCTTTAGTACGCATTTGGTTCATGTTTCTTAAGACGTTCAAGCAAGTTACCGAATAGGAAGTTAGCCAGTTTTCTTAAGCCTAACATAGATAAACAATCATCCAATACAACTAACAACACACTAATAACCAATAATCAATAGCTAGGTTTCATTAGATCTAAGCAAACACAAGATAAATTTAGCCTAACATGTTAAACAAAAGACAAGAATAAGATAGAATCAAACAACACATAGACATATTGAATGATTAATTGATAACTTATCTTTCAATGAAACATGGAAGATCTCAAGGCAAAAAGCCCTGAAAAAGTAGCTAAAATCGTCTTAGGGTTTTCTCCCAAAATTCCACACACTAAGCTCTCTCTAATGACAAAAAATTAGAAAACTATATATAGATTTTTGGATCTGACGGCGTCACCTTATGGAGTGTGACGCCGTCACCTCGCCGCTTTTAGGGTTCCCGGATGACCTTCTTGACGCCGTCCCTCTTTAGCTCTTCCAAAATCCATTCTGGCTTATCAAGGCTTGACGCCGTCGAACCATGAACGTGACGCCGTCCCCTTATGATTTAAGCCGTGACGCCCTCGATCAAGTTAAAGCGTGACGCCGTCAGAATTCACATGCTATTTTCACTGGCCCGTCATGAGTAAATTTCACGTCCAACTTTTCTTGCCAAGGCATGACGCCGTCCAGAGTAAAGTCTGACGCCGTCAAGAGTAACTTTTAGCCGATTTTTGAGACTTTGCCGTTTTCTTCACTTTAATGCTCCAAAAACGTCCAAAATGCCTCCTTTTCCAGATTTCTCCTCAAAAGTACCTAAAATGACAAAAGAAACGATTTAGGGCGATATTTGATCAAATAAATACGATTTAGGGCTTAAATGACCCCTTAAAAGCGGTACACTTTTCGCTTCATCAGGTGGATGGTGTTTTTGATGGTGCATTTGGTGCACTTGGGGATGAATTTTTAGGTGGTGGTGATGGAGTTTTGATGTCATCTTGGGTTAGGTCTATGAAAGGTTGTTTTGGTGGTATGATAACAAGTCTTTGTTTCCTTGAAATCTTATAGATGGAGGATTTTGGTGATAGCATTGTGGATGAAAATGGGTGTTTGATGAAGGTGATGGTTGATGAAGTGAAAGGTAATTGTAAGGAGGGTATTTATATTGTGAAAATGTGGATGATTTAGGCAAATTGTGGAGGTTTTGTGGTAATATTCCAAGTCCAGTTCGTGCATTAAGGGTAATGGTAGCTGGGGCTAGGTAAAAGTGGTCACAAGATGCAAAAGGAAACAGTAAATTTTACTGTCCAGATGGCCGGTCCCCTTAATTGTTGGGCGGCCCCCTTAAAATGAAGGGGACCGCCTAAGGAATTAAGGGGGCCGCCCATCTGGTGATTTCCCAGGCGACCAAATTTGAAAAATTTCCAGAAAAAGGTCATTTTTAGGGTGTCTTTGCAGCAAGTTCCATTTGGATCATGTACATCAAGAATGATTAAATATTATAGATTGCATATTAAAATAAATAATATACATATTTGAGACTAGAAAAAAAATCATATTAGAAGCATAGTCATATAATTTCAAATAAACTAGTAGCTTAGTTCTAATAAGTTTATCATCTAACATAATAGAAGTCATAGCAAGCAAATGTTAAGATAATAATATTACATATAAATGTCTAATTATAACATCGATGATAACTAACGAAACACTCATCAAACAAGTCTATTTCTTCTTCTTTCCAAACATCCTTCCAAGTGTCTTTCCAATAGACTTGAAACCACCTCGTACTTCTTGACGCATCTGCTGTGTGGTGTTGAGTAGTTCGGTTTGTCTTTCATACAGCAGTTCGTCTGTTCGTTCGGAAGGAGAAGGAACTTGATACTCGGTGTAATCAAGATCCGGAAGATTTTGAACGAATGTCCTAGGTGATGGGGTACTAGCACGTGTTGTGCCCTCCTCCTCCTCATCATCATCATCATCATCATCGTCTCCTTGATGTGACGTGGAACCACGAGGTGGAAGTGAGACAGATTTACGAGATTTTCCTTTGTCACTTCGGGAGCGACGAGCACGGACACGAACAAGTGGATTGAGGACCGGTAGAACAGACTCATAGATTGGACTCCGAAGCTGTGGATAGTGTTCCATGATATCATTGTAGAGACGGGTGAGAAACATGCCATACGGAAGATTTGCATTACGAGTGTTTTTGGCGGACATGATACGGTAGACAAAGAGATATGCCAAATTGTACGGCTGTTCAGTAACGATACAATACAACATGTGGAGTATGC
The DNA here is from genome assembly GCA_021014915.2 of Artemisia tridentata subsp. tridentata. NCBI lineage: Eukaryota > Viridiplantae > Streptophyta > Magnoliopsida > Asterales > Asteraceae > Artemisia > Artemisia tridentata. The sequence goes on from CP139501.1 coordinate 337,969,048, forward strand.
TCGTCGTGACATGATCACGGTGACCACTGGTACCGAACGCATTCTCACGAATGAGTTCTTCCCAACGTCTCATGTCGCTGCGTAGCTCCTTGAGAAGGACTTGGTTTGGAGTGATGTCAACATCTTTTGATTTGATCTTTCGACTAGTCGTACCACGAGCTAGCCCAAGATATTGACGAATCTCTTCAGGAGATGGAATCTCTGAGTAGTAAGGACCCTGTTGAGGTCGATGTTCCTCAAGAGACGAGAGGTCCCACTCATTAGAGAAGACGGCTTGACCGGAGAAGGGGATTCTTAGAATTTGCCCGAATTGAGCAAGAGTAAGAGTGATGAATTGGTTTTGAATCATGAAGGATATGAGGATATACCCATTGGGATCGGTTTGTAACGTCACTTGACTATAAAAGTCGAGGACAAACCGGGGAATGATTGGCTCATTTATTTTGTAGAGACAATCAAGACCAACGTTGGTGAACATTCGTTCGATGAAGTCGGATTCATAGAACGATGGATGGACAATTCTTCCTTCGTGAATGTTCCTATCCTCAATGGGACGATAGAAACAAGCAACAGAGGGAGCCATGCCCGGAGTGGAAGAGACTTTTGGAATGTATGCTTTTGTTTTTGAGACATCGCCAACCGTCACTTTGGGCATTTTCACCTATACAAGATAGCAACAAACAAAAAATAAGAAAATGACATGCATATATTATATATGCTACTTATGTGGAACGTAAACATACTTCGACTCTAAAACTTAAATCCTAAGAAGTAGTTTACAATGTTCCTTAGTTTTAATTTTTAACTCGCTTAAAATGTATTTTATGATGTTAAAGAATAGTTACAGGGACATTATGACAAGAAATCAAAAATATCCGAACGTTCTTTTATACATCATAAGCTACTTTGAAATGTGGCTAGACAAACATTGGATTGTATATCTAGCTATTTCTAACGAGTGTTTATGTTAAGTAACTTAGATTTTGATTCAAAAATTTCTTTCAAAATGCTGTGCCAAACGCTCCTTTAAATAAGAAAATAACTAGTAAAATTTCAATATACATATGAATTATGTATCTTGATGACTTAAAACAACTAATTGCGTGTTTATAAACTTGACAAGTAGTTATGAACTTAATTTTGATTAAATTTTGATGATTCTAGTTCCTAATCCAAACACTTTCTTATATTTATCAAAAACATTTTTTATGATTCGAAAAATATATTTTTAGGATTTGTGAGTTGTAATAAACCAATGTGATTAGTTTTAAGAGGTGTTTATGGCATAATTCAACAATGTGATTAGTTTTGAAAAAGGAGTGATTAGTTTGACATAATGGTTTTTTAATTACTTAGTTTCTAGGTTGATTAAGTATTCTAATCCTATGGGGAGCATTTGGTTATAAGATTTCTAGACTTAATTTTAACAAATTTTAGATTAAAAGAAAGTTTAGTAAAAGACCTAATTATGATTAGACTCAAAATTGAATGGAATTAGATGAAATGTGAATTAGAAAACTTACAAAATGTGTTGCTAATCAAGATACAAGTGTTTGCCCCTTGTGAAAATAGTCGGAGATGGTGATTTGGTGAATGGTTTTTGAGTTTAGGTTCGTTTACAGCAGCAACAAGTATGGGTGTATTTGAAAAGTGGGGTGTTTGGTAAAGATTTTTGGAAGAAAAACGTTTTTGGGAGCTACAGTAGGCCGGTCCCCTTAATTATTAAGGGGACCGCCCCCGTTTACTAGTCGGTCCCCTTAAACATTGAGGGGGCCGCCTACCAAAAATGTATTTTTGTCGGATTTAGTTTCTGATAGCAAAATAATTTTATGTATATATATAGATTTATTATATATCAAAAATACGTTGGGTTTTAATGGCACGAGGAAGGAATACTTGACATTTTATTAACATTTCGTTAAGAAAACATTTCTTGAAAATTTTGGATAAAATGATCAAGATGTCAAGATGACAAATGTGTTAGGGGGTGAGAGTAAAAGTGCATGTTTATATATATATATATATATATATATATATATATATATATATATATATATATATATATATATAATATATATATATATATATATATATATATGTTTATTTTGTGTGAAAACGTGGGATGTTGAATGGAGTTAGGAAATGATGAGGTAATGACGAAGATAGGTGCTGGCGGTGACGGGAGTTTGTTTCATCCATAGTTTTCTTGACTCGACGGTCAAAGTGCTACTTCTACGTTAATCCACTTAACTCACTTCTCTTCATCACCATGAGTTATGTGACAGTGGACACGGAAGATTTTCGTGTTGAACGTTAAAGTTCAAAAGAGGCAAAGGGGGAAGAAAAGGTTCGAGGACGAACAATTTCTTTTAGTTCTAGATAGTCAACAAATGACGTATCTAGGTTATGTGCGTATATATATATATATATATATATATATATATATATATATATATATATATATATATATATATATATATATATATATATATATATATATATATATAGTATGTATAAATAGTAGTATAGGTATATATATGTATACATGTATAAGGAATAATCTACTAACTAACATACTAGGCATAAAAGACTAATGGGGGCATGCAATTGGCTAGTTCATTTATCTACGCATATAATGGTGAGCATGAAAGAGCGGCGTACCTTTTGGTCTTCAACATGTGGTCTTCAAGTTCTTCAAAGCATATTAACTTATAAAAGTCAATTACGAAAGAGATATCGCCTTTCCCGATGAGTTTGCAATCTAGCCACTTGGTCCCCATGATCTCATTTGTCCATAGTTGTTTGGCCCAAACATGGTTTGCAATTGACTCGGATGCATATATGGTGGAAGTATTCCCCAAGGATTGTAGCTTGGTGGATTTGGGTAATTCCACATTGGGTAACTATTATTATGACGGTTTGGTATATTTTGGTTTCTTTTAGGTTGAGGAGTTTTAGGCCGAGGGTGAGGACTAGGTGGTCTTCTAGGTGGAGGTGTTTTTGACCTTAACCTTGGTTTAGAGTATTTTACTTCATTTTTTAAAGGTGGTTTATAAAAGGTTTTTACTTCCTCATCACTAGCTATGGGTATTTTTCTATCTTTCATAAATATATACTTAGGTTTTGACTCTAAAGGTTTTTGCTCACTAGTTTCACATTCAAACTTTACATTTTTAGTTTGACTATTTGAATCCTTAGTTGAATTAAATCCTAATCCGGTTTTATCACTTGATACTCTTTGAATACTTATTATTTCCCTAAGAGAATTACTACTATTTTCGAATTTGTTAAGCCTACAAATTTCCTCCTTAAGTATTTCATTTTCATTTTTAGTTTCTTGACATGTTTTACATTCAAGAATTTCTTTTCCCTTTTCTAAGTTATGTAGTTTAATTTTTAATTCTAGTATTTCTTTTTCTAATTGATTATTTATGTGTTTTAGTGATTTATTTTTAGTCATTACTTTTTGGCCTAATATATATAACCTATTATATTCGTTATCTAGGTCTTTTTCATCTAATGATAAATTTTCATCACTAAAGTATTCGGTTTCGGAACGTACCTCACTTGATGTCTTAGCTATAAGACACTTCTCCTCTTTTGTGGTTTCTTTCTCGTCTTCTTCACTATCACTCCATGCTCCTCCAATGAACGCCTTTTGGTTTTGCTCCTTTGACATCATAGGGCATCTTCCAATGAGATGATTTGGATCACCGCATTTGAAGCATTTCCTCTCGCTCTTGCTACCTTTGTCGTCTTTGTTTCTTTGGAGTGTTTTCCTTTCGTCATGTGGTTGTCTAACGAATCTTCCTCGTCTTTTGAAAAATTTCTTGAAGTCTCTAACGGCCATGGCATATTCTTCATCATCACTTTCGGAGGTTGAGCTATCCTCGTCACTTGATGCTTTCCTAGCTTTTAACGCGATTGACTTGCTTTGCTCTTTCTTTCCTTTAACCATCTCGAAGTCTTTCTTGATTATTGCTTCGTAGACTTTCAAGTTGCCAATCAACTCGTCAAGTTGAAGAGTTGACAAGTTCTTCGATTCTTCAATCGCCGTAACTTTAGCTCGCCATTTTGGATGAAGAGCCCTAAGAAATTTCCTGACAAAATTCTTACTAGAAAAACTCTCATCAAGTGCCTTTAAACTTGTGATAATTGTGTTAAACCTAGCAAATGCATTATCAATTGATTCCTCTTCCGGAATCGTGAATTGTTCATATTGTTGAACAAGAAGATCTATTTTATTATCTTTGACTTGACTATAACCTTGGTGAGTTATTAGTAAAGAATTCCAAATTTCTTTTGCGGTTTCGCACATAAAGATTCTTTCGTATTCTTTACGTGGTAGCGCATTATAAATAACCATTTTAGCCTCATTATTTTTAGAAAGTTTTCTTTTTAAATCATCACTTTGTTTTTCAAAAGGTACAATTTCATCCTTTTTAGTTTCAAGATTATGTTGAATAGGTAAAAAATCACCATTAGTAATAACATGCCAAAGATCTAGATCTTTTGACTTCACATAAGTTTCGAATCGATTTTTCCAATATAAAAATCCATCACTTTCAAATAGTGGTGGTCTTTGCATAGATTGCCCTTCTAAATATTTTTCAGATTCCATAGATCGTTTCAAGTTTTAAAATACACTTAATTTTAAAAATCTTGTTTGACGTGGCTCTTGATACCAATTGTGGAAAACTAGAAGGGGGGTTGAATAGTTTTACGTCTTTTTAATTTATGAAAACTTTTGTTTACTTTTTTAAAAACTTCGATTCTATCTTATGTGAATTCAACTCTTGATCAATATGAACATATATAAACAAATATAGATAAGTAATGCAAGTAAGGTAAATATAATGAAATAAGAGAGAGAGATGAAAAGATCAAACCACAACACGGAGATTTATAGTGGTTCGGCTACAAGGACACCTTCCTTACCCTACTCCACTCCTCGAGTCACCTACTCGAGAGTTTTCTTCACTATGTCAACAAACTCCCTTATGGCGGAGAAACCTTACACAACTTTAGCTTACACCGGCTTAACGACACAAAGCTAGATGTCGAGTCCTAATCGTAGCTAGAACCAATCTCACAACTTCTACACGACTTAATCACGACTTCTTCACGACAGCTTCACACCGGCTTCACGACTTCTTCACGACTTCTTCTACACGACTACTTCACGACTACTTCTTCACAACTATTTCACAACTACTTATTCACAACAACTTCACAACTAATTTACAACACCACTACGTAATTACACTTAGATCTACTTATCACAACTACACAACACTTTACACAACAACACAATTGAATGAGGTAAGTAATAACACTTCTTCACTAGTTGAAGTAGAGTTCTTCTTTTGCACTTTTGGTGGTGGAAGCTTGGATCACTTAGAAACCAAAGCTTAAGATTATATGATCAAAGGATTTTGAAGATATGAAATGTGATTTAAAACAGAAAGTTTTAGTGTGCAAAAGGTGAGTAAAAGTCCAGGAGAAGGCTGGTATTTATAGGAGAAAAATTGGACAGCTGGAGGTCTACTGGAGCGGGGGCGGTCCCCTTAATTATTAAGGGGGCCGCCCCTACTGGCCGTTGGCCAATTTTGTCCTTTTGTGGGGAAGGTTTTTCTGGAACATTTTAACTGATTTTGGTTAAAAATTTGAATTCATATTTTTATAAAAGATTAAACATTTTTATTTAATGCCAAAAATGTTTTTCAAAAATATATAAAATGTTTTTGATGTTTTATAAAAAATCTAGTTATTAAGAAAATGTTCCTTTGATCATATAATGCATTAAGCATTAGTTCATTCATACCTTAAGTGATTTGAGTTGTAGAAATAGATATTTACAACTAAATACTTGTTTACGTCATAATTTTCCGATTAATGATTTTACATTTTGTGATTATCAAAACGTAGAGATATCGAAAAATATTAATAACGTGTTTAGGCATTATTTATATCAACAACTTAATTACAAGTACAAAAAACACATATGCAATAATCGTATTTCTACAAAAGTCGCAAATTATCTTCATGTATATTTGTGTTCATCCACTTCTCGGTCTTCAATGATATCAACATTTCATCAAGCTGAAACAAGCATGCACAAAACAATTAAACCAGAAACAAATAAGAAACAAAAATTAATCATAACTATCATAACGCATATGTACAATCTTGTGTCTATCAAACATATTTTTTTAATCATAAACAACTATCAAACACATACATGTTCATGAGAACGTGAATGTTTTCAGAACAGACTTGTTGTCAAACATAAGTGTTTTGAAACATGCATCTTTTGAACCATAATTGTTACGAAGCATACATGTTTTATAATTGTATTAACAATCTTGGGTTTTTTTCTTTTTTGTTTTAACAAAATATCAATTAATCATGCCCTTAAATTTAGGACGGTTTTCAAAATTGTTTGACATAAAATTCATATATTGCCCTTCCAACCAAAAAGGAAAATATTTGTACTTTTAATTAATTACATTAATAGCACAATCAATCCTATTTTCGGATCTTGGCTATTCTGTTGTTAAATAACGATGGCAATTGGCACAGGTCACCGATCTATTAACTATTCAGAAAGCAAAAGGAACGATCATCTCGATAATAATCGTCGTCAAGAGCAACGTAACGAAGGTATTCCCAACAAACCTCATCCTAATTTTCGTGAGGAACATAAGTCGTTTTCATCAATCTTTGTCTCTAATATCCCATGGAATGCGTCGGTCCAAGATCTTTGGGATATTTGTAACAAATGGGGTGTGGTGATCGATGTTTACATAGCAACAAAGAGATCCAAATCTGGTCATCGATTTGGTTTTGTACGTTTTATAAACGTTAATGATATCAATCAGTTAGTTTCCAACCTACGAACGGCATGGATGGGTGGTTTTCATTTATTTGCCGATGTGGCGAAGTATGGTCGAACTTATAATAGACCTGTGGAACGTTCTGGGGACGGCAAACCCAGTGTAGGCTCGAACTCTCAATCTGTTAGTATCAACGAAAATGTTTTTCAGTCTTTTAACTCGTATGCTAAAGCGGTCCTGGGCAATAAATCAGTGGACATGTCGGGCAAATACGGTACAAGTAATGCTGGAAAAGAATCTGTGGGGGTGTCGGATTGTAACAAGGTACATAAGGATGCGGGTAATGAAGCGGTGATGACTATCTCGGTAGACGATTGTATTGATTTGGATGGTATGGAGCGTAGTATTCTTGCTAAAGTAAAAGATTTAAGTGTCATTTCAGAGCTTCTTAAACATATGTCTTCTGAGGGATTCAATGATGTTGGTCTTAGATATGTTGGGGGACGTTGGGTTTGGTTGGAATTTGACTCTATGGATCAAGTGGAAAGCGTCAAGACTTCAAAGGCGTTAAATGAGATATTTTTGGAGTTCAAAGATGTTTCTCACGATTTTATTCCAGATGAAAGATGTGTTTGGATAGACGTGGTGGGTATGCCATTAGGATCATGGGCTCCAGAGGTTTATAAGAAGTTGGGTGGTCGGTGGGAAGCAGCGTGTTTACGGATATGGTAAGTGATGGACCAATGTCTCACGGGAAGGTTTGTGTCCTTACAGAGTCTTTACATCGTGTGTTAGAGTCCTTTATAGTTTCATATCGTAATTGGAATTATCGTATTTTCGCTACTGAGTTTGCATATTGGGCGCCCAATATTGAATCGATGGAGGTCAATTCCGAGTCTAATCCTCTGGAAAGGAAGGATGCAGAGGGTCCTAGTTTGGATGAAAGTTTGGAAAATGAGGAGCATTTGGATGTCGATAGTTGTGATTCAGATTCCCCTAAGAATGTTAACAATGATTCGGTGTCGCCTTCTAGTCGGGTTTTGCGAGAGGAGGATGTTCGTGGGGTGGAAAATGATCTTGTGGACTCCTTTGAAGAAGGTGAGATTCGTGGTGATTCGGTCTTGTTTAATGATGGGTGTATTAAGGATGGCATGGAAAAGAATTTGGAAGATGATGCTGGCGAGATTCTTGGAGTTCATTCTCAGGGTGATTGTGGTAATGTCACCACTGATGATAATGATCCTTTGCGCAGCAGGTTATTGCATCAAGACAAGTGTCAGGTTACGCCAGTTATTACTCCTGTAAAAGACTCCATCATTGCGCCTCCATCTACACCCCCGGGTAATGATTTAAATATTGCTGTTGAGTCTGGATCTTCGTGGCTTGATTATTTTGGTACTCTAACTAGTGACGAGATTGATTCTGATAAACGATGGAGCTATAGAGACCCCAATGGAAATATACACGGGTTGTTCTCTCTCGCGCAACTTCGTACGTGGAAAGATTATTTTCCTAGTGATCTTCAGATTTGGAGTTATTATGGCAACGTTAAAGAAGCTATTCTTCTTCATAATGCCTTATCGAGACAAACAAAGGATGCCGGTTAGATCGCTTTTTTGGTATGATGCAACGGGTGTTCGGTTTCGTTCATGGGAGTTAGTTCTGTTGGCGCCATGGTGGGATCTTTCTAACTCTAATAGCCTTTGGTTGTTTTGCGAGTTTGTCTCGTTTCGTTAGAGTTTTCTATTCCTTTTCGTTCTTTGTTTGTTGGATCGTTTTTGCGTGTATCGTCTGCTAGTTTCTTTCTAGCCTTTTTTATTTAAATTTCATTTGCCGTTCAAAAAAAAAATAGCACAATCAATTATGGCCATTGATCAAACTCATCTAACGGTGTAAAGCGGGTTCTCGCAGTTCCCGCACTTAAGAGAGTTTTGTAAATAAAGTTACACTATATATATATATATATATATATATATATATATATATATATATATATATATATATATATATATATATATATATAATATATATATATTTCTTATTTTTGTTGTTTTTAACACTATGTTCTCAAGTTTCTAAATGGAAGTAAATGCAAGTAAATGAAAAAAAAGCATGTTCTCAAGTTTTTGGAAGGAAGTAAAGGGAAGTAAAAGACATGAAAGGAAGGAAAGTCTCTTTGTTTTTTTGGGTCCACACTTTCATCCCATTTATGGGATGAAAAGGAAGTAAATGAATAAGACAAAACTGAAAAGAGTTTAATGTCAAAAATACCCTTTGTCTTTAATGTATATTTATTATAGAGCAAGGTTATAATAGTAATTTCACAAATATAAAAAGTATAAAATGGGACCACCTACTTTCATTTACTTTACTTTACTTCCTCTCACTCCAAACTTAAGAACACAATTATTTTCACTACATTTACTTCCACTCACATCATTTTCTTTACTTCCATTTCATTTACTTCCATTTCACTCTAAAAACATACTTGAGAACAGAGTGTAAAGGATAAAAGCAAAGTTGTTGATGTGACATTTAACCTGTTATATAGAAATAGAAAATGTATAATCGAATGCTTGTGCAATTCCAAATTAATAAGAGGGCACTGTCATAGCAAATTTTATGACGTAGACGTGTAGATGTAGAATTTCATAAGAGGGCACTATCATAGCAAAGTATAATCGATCAACAACTTTTTTGTTTGTTATTAGTCTTGTTTATTTTAAATCTTAGAGTACTCTTTTTTTTTTTCTTTTTTTTTTTTTTTTTCTTTTTTTCTAACTTGATTTATGGGAGTTGTAGGCTCAAAAATAAATGAAAATGATAAATGAGGCTGAATATCTTTAACTATTTTGGCGAATATGGTAACTGAGCCCTTAAAATATCGAATTCTAAAGAGGAGGCCTAAAAAAACTGTGACCAACTATTTATATATAGAGTTAACTACATTTTTTTGTCCTTGTGGTTTGTTGCGTATTTCATTTTTGGTCCATTTCTTTTAAAAGGTTTTTGTTTTAGTCCAAAACCGATAGTTTCGTTCCACTTTCAGTCCATTTCGATAACGAAGTTAGTTCAGTTAGTTAAGTCTAATCGTAAAGTGGCAACATCAGTCCTTCATACTAACGGTAGTTTGCAACGTTAGTCCTTTATACCATAGATCGTTTGCAACTTGCCACGTTAGTCCTTTATACCAATAATTGTTTGCAACATTAGTCCTTTCTACCAACGATCGTTTGCAAAGTTTGCAATGTTAGTCCTTTTATATACGTCTTTATTTATGTTTATATATACATTTTTAGACACGTTTTATATACGTTTTTACACACGTTTTTTCACACTCGTTTTTATAAACGTTTTTACACACGTTTACCAATTTTTTTATCCAACTTTTTTTCCAATTTTTTTTTAGAAAATTTTTGTCAATTTTTTTTTCGAATTTTTTTTCCAAAAACATTTTTTTCGTAAAAAAACATGTGTAAAAAAAATTTTGAAAAAAAAATCGAATAAAAAAAGAATTCAGAAAAAAAATTCGAAAAAAAAAAAATTCAAAAAAAAATTTGAAAAAAAAAATTTGGAAAAAAAGTTTTTCGAAAAAAATTCTAAAATAAATTTCTGAAAAAAAAAGTATATAAAAACGTGTATAAAAAAGTGTATAAAAACGTGTGTAAAAACGTATATGAACATGTGTGTGAAAACGCGTGTAAATATGCGTGTAAAAACGTTTATAAAACGTGTGTGAAAACGCGTGTAAAAACGTTTATAAAAACGTGTGTGAAAGCGCGTGTAAAAATGCGTGAAAAAGCGTGTGTAAAAATGTGTGTCAAAATGCGTGTAAAAACTTGTCTAAAAATGTATATATAAACATAAATAAAGACGTATATAAAAGGGCAAACGTTGCAAACGATCGTTGGTAGAAAGGACTAATGTTGCAAACGATTATCGGTATAAAGGACTAACGTGGTAAAGTTGCAATCAATCTATGGTATAAAGGATTAATGTTGCAAACTACCGTTAGTATGAAGGACTGATGTTGCCACTTACGAATAGACTTAACTAACTGAACTAACTTCGTTATTAAAATGGACTGAAAGTAGAACGAAACTATTGGTTTTGGACTAAAACCAAAACTTTTTTAAAAAAAGGGACCAAAAATGAAATACGCACCAAAACACAAGGACCAAAAATGTAGTTAACTCTTATATATATGAAACCTTCGAAAATCCGAGGCTTTAGATTTAAGAGGGTCAAAGCCTAGCTTTAATTGATTTACTCTTGAGCCACCAATTGCTAGAATTGATCATCATAGCTTTTGGGTATTAGGAGCTAACTGATTTTTCTTAATTTCAACCGCATCACATCTCGCATGCATAGTCGCCTCGCAGTCCAAACAAACCGGTCGCAGGTATGCATATGATTTTCCATGTGTTGTGGATTTAAGTTTACTTGTTTATGGATCTGTTTTAGTCGTTATCTAATTGCGAATGTACATGCCCCATCTTGACATACAAAACATACTTTTTTGTCCACTAAAAGCACTTTTGAGTTTTAACCGGACCACCTATAATGTATGTAAGTGAAATTTAATGGAGTAAAAAACCAACACGATTGTAATATTATAGGATTCGTGTTAGTTGGAACCTCGAGTTATCTTGGTAGAAATTTGATATCTTTATTTCTGTCTTTGGAAATAATTTTTTTTTTCCACAAGGAATTGTGATGTATTTCTATATGAATTGGGTCACCATAAAAAAAGTCCCATTTTCACAAACTTGGATTGAACTTTGTATAAGTTCTTCTTAGGAGCCATGCCAGATTGTTTAGTTATTCGTTATAGGCATCAAGACACATCATTCTGTTCCCAACGACAGAATTGAAAGACGAATTTCCAATACTATATGTCTATGTTTAAAGACCCAACCCTGATACATATCCTAATGTTTAGGTATCTTAAGATGAGCTTTTGTTTACTTATCTGAACCCAAGTCAAATGTGTCACAATCATTTACTTTATAATATACTCTGTAAGGGTGGTGGCAGTCATGCCACTGAAAAATCCCCATACCTCCCAACCCATCAATAATATCATTCCACCTCATTCATACTTTTTTTATACCTCCCAACCATTTTTTAGTGGCAACCATGCCTTTTTCATACCTCCGAACTAATTTTATTTTTTTATTTTTTATTTTCATAAATTATATTAAACAATTTAATAAAAACATAATATTTCATTAATAATTAAAATAACATTACATAATACTTGGAAAAAAAAAATACATAATCATATCTAAAAATCGGTAGGTCATTCATATTTCGCCGCGTACTCACGTTTTTTGGCAATAGCGATTTCTCGCATAACCGGATTAGTTATGTGTTCGTGCGGCTCGTTATAGAATTTCATCGCCCGAAGCATAGCCTTTTCGTTAGCATTAGCGAGTTGTGCCGCCATCAACTTTTCGGACAATTCATCCTTTGCACGTTTTTTTTCCATCGCCTCATCCAACGCTAGTGATTTCTTTGCAGTATAGTTATCAATAAACTCAGCAACACTATTCTTTGTCGACGACTCGCTAGCGGTCTTTTTCCCTTTTCTTTTTGATAAAGGAGTCATGTCGTCATTTAGATCGACGTCCAAGCCTTTTTATCCGCTTTACTTTTCACTTTAACGACTTGAACATCTTCATCTAGTATATAATTAGAACATATAAAATTATAACGTATAAAAAAATTATAACAAGTAAAATTATAACGTATAAAAATAAAATATATACCAATTTGAGTTTGTGGTTGCGTTTCGGGAACAAACTCAAGATCATCATCGGCTTGATCATATAGAGGTAGTTCGCGTTCCACACTTGGTTCACGATGCGAAGGACCTTCACGGTAGTCACCAAACGGGTTGAATTCACTCGTCATTGTTATATTATATTGGTTTGGGTTCATCGGTGGTGGAGGTTGGGTATAATATTGTTGTTGAAGGTATTGTGGATTAATCGGTGGTGGAGGTTGGGGACGGTACCCCGATTGAGTGTATTGTTGATTCATCGGTGAAACTTGCGGACGAAAGCCCCGACCACGAACTCTTGTTGACGATGAAACACCTCTTGATTTTCTTTGATCCATGCTACAACTTTTTTTTTTAAAGTATGATATAGAAGTTTTTTTTTTTTTTTTTTTTTTTTTGATCCATGCTACTGCCATTCTTGGTCAATATATAGGCATTTTTTTTTTCCTAAGGTACCCACGCTCCTCAAACGGCTATTATTCAAACGTTCGAATAAATAATTGAAGATGCCGTTGAGGCATTGTATGCCGCCCAAGTATACCGCTGAACCATACCAGTGGGGTGGCAATGGTGTTCACCGCCGGTATGGTGATGCCGATGGGCATACCGCCAACCATTGCCACCACGGGATAACAACAAACGTAAATTTCCCTAATTTCATTATTCACAGCAGGCTGTATCTAGACGTGATATGGCTAAAAGTTAATTTTGCAATTCCTTTTTACCAAAATTCAAAAGCTTAAATAAAAAAGTTAATCAATCATAACCAAGAAACTTAAATGACCTGGAATGTGACAACTGTGAAAGTTGCATGGACTATATTCCAATGGCACATGTTATAGTGACCCTCCCAAATTGTGATATACTGACCCTCCCTAACTGTTTGTGATACTTTGTATTTTTAAAGTACAAAGTACAATGTACCTTTAAGGTACTTGTACTTTGTACTTTAAAGTATCTTTTTTTTTTTTTTTTTGTCGATTTGCAATTTTTTTTTTATTTTTTTTTATGTGTTATTTTTAAGTGTAGCATTTTTTTTTTTTTTTTCCGATTTGTATACCTTTTTTTTTTTTTTTTTTTTTTTTTTTTTTTTTTTGTAAATTTTTTTTTATGTGTTATTTTTAAGTGTAATGTTTATTTTTTTTTACACATTAACGTTAACGCATTAAACAACTACAATGTTTTTATTTAATTAACAACGACAACAATAAATAAGTAATGTATTGTTAATTCTTTTTTTTTTTCCCGATTTGTGTACCTTTTTTTTTTTTTTTTTTTTTTTTTTTTTTTTTTTTTTAAATTTTTTTTTTTTTGTTATTTTTAAGTGTAATGTTTTTTTTTTACACATTAACGTTAACGCATTAAACAACTACAATGTTTTTATTTAATTAACAACGACAACAATAAATAAGTAATGTATTGTTAATTTAAATAAGAGAAAATTCTTTATATGCCCCAAAGGTACACTAGTGTGTACCCTATATGCCCCAAAAAAATTCAACTTCCCCAAATACCCCATGGGCGACTCTCTCCCATAAATCCTTGGGCAACTATTTCAGAATTGTGACACGTGTCCTTTTAGTAGGTGGGTCTTTTTTTATTTTATATATGATAAATTACACATGTGTCCTTTGTGTATAAAACAAGAGTTATAACCCATTTAGCGCAACTCTTTCTTCCTTGTCTCTCTAGCCACCGCCACCACCACCTACACCATCACCGGCCGCCCCACCGAACACCACCACCGCCCACTGTGACACCACACCGCCACCACCAAAGCTTCCATCGTGACCTCCTTTGCTTGTTTAACCACCACACGCGCCCAAGAAACCATCACCACCACCACTACGCGCCATCACCACCACTCCTTAGACTAGATCCGTGTAGATCCGTGAAGAAAAAGGGAAGACCCACCGTTTTTCACCACTCATCGATTCGGGAACAACATTTACTTTCATGGATGGTCATGTATATGATCTGGTCGCAAAAGAGTTTGAAACTCAAATGTCAAGAAGCAGATTTGCAAGTAAAGAATTTTACTTGGAGTACGATTTGGAAAATGGAAGGCTTGGTTTCAAGAAGCAGATTTGCAAGTAAAGAATTTTATAATATGTACGTACATTGAATTCCATGTACGAATCTTTTTATTTTTATATATATATATATATGTAACTCAATAAGAATCATTTTAGTACTAGATTTAGAAAATAACGCTACATTGTGATAACGAAATGTAATTATACCAAACTTGGTAGATTCGTTCCGATTTAAACAAATGTAAAGCAGAAGAGTTTGTGCATAGTTAATTGATACTAGTTCTGTAATTTTCGAGCCAAACTGAGCATGCAGTTTGTTAAATTTATATGCTTCAACATTTATATGATATTCCATATGTTGATCAATTGGGTATAAATAGAAACTTACGTGGTTATTTTATTAGAAAGTTAGTGGCTGGAGTGGGCGGTGGTGGTGGCCGGAGTAGGTGGTAGTGGCCGGAGTTGGTACAATAATCAAAATGTACAAGTTTTAAAGCTATAGGTACAAAAGAAAGTATAAGGGTATATATGTAATTTAGACTGAAAGAAAATAAAAAATAATATAAAAACGTCATACTTTTTTAGCAAAAAGACAAATTTAGTGGGGTAACTAGTACCATGAAAGTACAATGTGGGGACAACCAAAGAGACACGTGTCACAATTCTGAAATAGTTGCCCAAGGAGTTATGGGAGAGAGTCGCCCATGGGGTATTTGGGGAAGTTGAATTTTTTTGGGGCATATAGGGTACACACTAGTGTACCTTTGGGGCATATAAAGAATTTTCTCTTTAAATAATACAAACAGTTATTTACAACATCAACAACATCAACCATAGAGGAAAACGAATAATCCGATAGGAAGACTAAGCTTGTTATATATATATATATATATATATATATATCTATATATATATATATATATATATATATATATCAAAAGATAGAGTGTTCACAAAATTACAAGCTCGTCAATAATTAGTTCTAATACATCATCACTACTACTACTCTAGGATCGGTCTCTAAGCTCTTGGTTCTCCCTCATCACTGAACCAAGCTGATCTGAATGCACATCAAGTTGGTTCGCCTGGTTCGTCAGCTGAATCCAGATCTGATCCATCTCAGTAGGCTCCTCTACTAGCGGTGGCATGAAAGAAGGAGATGACGGTGTGTACTCTGGACTAGCTGCATGTACACCTGTGCTTACATCACAAGCAATGTCCACCCACTGACTAGCATCCAAACCCTGAATCTCGGCATCTCTGGAGCTCTGTCCAATCTCAAACAATCCCTGAACACCCATAGGAGTGTGCTCAGTAGGTGCAGCAACATCAGGAGTAGGCTCATCTTGAACCTGCTCTGGATCCTCCATTGGATCCTCATCCTCATCCTCATCCTCATCAGAATATGACTACCCATGTAACCATAACGGGTCCTACTAACAGATGAAGTCAACACAGATGATAGCTGAAGACGACGTCCACGGACTCGCCTATATGATGCCCGACGTCTGACAGGTGGGGTATCAAGATCATGCTGAGTCTGTGACAAATATAATGTGACACGTATTAGTATATAGAAACATTTATAACATTTATAACATTTATAACATTTGTCACATTTATAACATTTATAACATTTATAACATTTGTCACATTAATTTACAACATAAATCAGTATTCATTCACAATGTTTTGTCGGTATAATTGTTTACAACATAAATCAGTAATCATTCACAATGTTTTGTCTGTATAATTATTTACAACATAAATCAGTAACCATGTACTATCTTTGTCTTCGCATAATCTCACTAAACATGTCTATTCGATCTTCATACAAAGTTTGCCATCCGGATGCATCGGCATGTCTGTGGTACCTCCATTGTGGGTGAATAAATGGAAATGGTGAGTTTTCGTCTACCGTAAGATGAATGTAGTGACCACCCCCCATCGCCACACGGCCAATCACAAGGGGGGCAATTCCTTGTGATACATCTGGAGGAGTAAAAAGTGGAAAAGACGTAGCGCATCCGTCGTTTGATATAAGTACAACAGGCCGGTGAATCACTGTGGCAATAACCAACCCCGTGTTTGGCATACCCATCCAGTGTGCTTCTGGACAACCACTATCTACTAACCAGTTTATTCTCCTCCAAATATTGGCATACTCCACTTCTTGCCACAAACGTACGTAAAACTCTTGATTAATTTCCAACTCTTGCAACAAAAACCTTCGGACATTGAGCCAGTTGTGTTGGCCTTGACCAATACCGTGGGCAACGCACCGAAACCCACAATTTCCATCACCTTCCACATCGTAGATACTTGTGATGTATCGACGGAAAAACTGTGGAAGCTGCTGCATGTAATACTCGCTCATCGGATTTCCAACGTAGAACCTGTGTCTGGGACTGCTTCCAACTCCGGGACCCATGTAAGAACTATGTCTCGCAGGTTGATTGTTCAAGTCCGGGACTTTTGTAGATCTTATATTTGTGCTTCTTCGACTTGGATCTACGTTTGGTACTTTATTCAAGTCCGGGACTTTTGCTGCCTGGGACTTTTTGTCCTTTGCGCTCGGTCGTCCACGAGTATTTTTTTGAACAGCAGGTTGACGTGTATCAACAGATTCTGGATTGTATATCCCCCTCATCTTATTTAACATATTTTTTTTCACAAACGATGACATTTTGCCAAAAACACTCCTGAATTGTTGTATGTCATCTTCACAATCAGGATCATCGTCAGAATCACGAGAAGGACCAGCTTCAGTGTTGATACTAGGCCACGGAACAGACAGGGTTCTCCAAAAAATATCAATCGTATTTAGTGGGATGGGCATATCTGCATTCATTAAAAGTGACTTATATAAATTACTGATATTAATGGGGAAAATAACTTAATAGTCACAAATTTAATATACTTACTATGAATCTGGTAGTAAAGCAGTTCATGAAAGCATGGTAGGCCATAAACTGACCGCAACTGATGAGTACAATCTTGGGCGTCGATCGACAGATGGAGTTCAGCGAAAATGAGTTGCATAGCATGCTTGGAAACTTTATACCACAATTCTTGAAATATTGGTACATTACATTTGTTCATCATCTCATTTTTGCTTCTGTTAAGAGACTCCTTTATCGTAGTTTCTTGCGAAACGAGAATCTTATCGATCGAACTCAACAACGTGTCTAAGTTGGACTGTGTGCTGCTGCCAAGTATAATTTCAACAACGCGTGTTGAGCCTCAACTCTGCATGTTGTTGTCTGGCCGAAGGCGCGATATTCATCGGTAATACACCCGATAAACATGTTAGAGTAATTTTGCAGCCAGTTATTCAGATACGAAGAAATATCTGAAAAAACAATGAATTAACAAAAAGTCATTCGAGTTGTTATTTATTTAATAATAATAACAATGAATTAATAATTGAGTACCTGCATGTTCGAGCAACAAATCTTGCAGGCGTTGATAATAATGCATGAATATGTCGCGTGTCGGAGCTTGAACCATAGAATCCCATGTTAATTTAATGTACTCGTACTCCTTTATCGACTTGCATCTATTTCTACAATATTGAAGCACGTTTTGGTTAATGTGCCACTGACAGAGTAATTTGTGGGCGTTCGGGAATTCTACTCTGCATGCCCCAAGCAACGCTAAATCTCTGTCAGTGACGATAACACGAGGGTAATATCTTTCCTCTATCACCTGCTTCACACATTGCAATACCCATTCAAAATTAGGACCCTTTTCTTTGTCCAAAAAGAAAACGCCATTGAAAATGTTTTGTTTGTTGAAGTTAATCCAACAATTTCAAAAAATGGCAATTTGAACAAATTGGTATTGTATGTTGAGTCCATTAGCATGATTTCCGGGAATGTACACCATAGAGCATATGACGTGGGGTGAACAAAAAATAGCTCCTCAAGCTCATTAGTGACGTCATTTACCCTCTCGTAATATGTATACCCTGAATTCTGCAAATGTGAGTAAAGGACTTGGATCGGAGTTCTATCACCTTTTAGGGCTCCACGGATCGCACTTTGTGCGTTATATATAGTTCTAATTCCCGACACGTTATCCGGATTAAGATCCTTTACTGCCGAAAGTATATGACGCGCTGGTACGTGATACTGTGTCAGTGTTTCGACCAAACCGTGCTCATCCCCCTTTAATCGCATTGCATATGGGAAACCATGCAACGACTCTGCAAGATCATGATTATGACTATCATCCTTCACCCTCAACCTCCAAAAAGATTTTGTTCTATGATATTTCGCCACCAACTTGAATGGACAATCGGTTTTAGAGGTACTGGTTTGCCGTTTTCCAGTACCTTCAGGTTCATAAATCCCGCCCTTTGAACACCGATAATTTATTTCGTACAAATAACCCTTTTCTGATTTAGTTCTTTTTTTAACAATGACAAAACCGTGCCCCCGAGCAACATTTTGGACCCAATCCGTTAGTTGCTCGTCAGTACCGAACTCCTGAAAATACATTACAAATTTTAACATATTTTATAACATTTATAACATTTACGACTTACATTTATAACATTTATATAACTTTATATAATTTTTTTACACAATTTTTTTTACACAAATTTTTTTTATAACTTATACAAAGAAAGAAAAAAAAAAAACCTTTTATAACTTTTTTTATACAAAGAAAATCAAACTTATAACATTTTTTTTTAACTTATACAAAGAAAAAAAAAGTAATAAAAAATTAAAACCGCGTTTTTTACTAACCTAAACCACTACACAAGCCCACAGAAACCCAAACCCACCCTCTTATCTCTTCCCACCCACTCTCTCCATCTATCACCTCACTCGTACTCTGGCTAACTTCTCACCTTTCTCTCTCTCACTCAAACCCTAACCCACCCCCATCCCATCCTTCTGAAATATTCTTTGTCACTCAAACCTCCACCTTATGGTGGTTTTTGTGATGTTCTTGATGGGTGGGTGGGTTTCTGTGGGCTGTGTAGTGGTTTAGGGTTATGAGATAAGAAGCGGTTTTAATTTTTTAGATCTTTTTAGATCTAAAAAGATGGTGATGGTGATGGTGATATATTTCGGTGATGGTGGTTTTTCTGTGATGATGGTGATATATTTCAATTAACCTTTGTTAATTGAAAGATTTAGTAAGTAATTTACCAGATCTATTAATTTTTTATAAAACGCGTAATTTTTTAAAAATTAGGGTTTCGTATATTTTGAGGGGTTTTCAAAATTACGGTGATATATTTCAATTAACCTTTGTTAATTGGAAGATTTAGTAAGTAATTTACCAGATCTATTAATTTTTTTTTATAAAACCCCTAATTTTTTAAAAATTAGGGTTTCGTAAATTTTGAGGGGTTTTCAAAATTATGGTGATATATTTCAATTAACCTTTGTTAATTGAAAGATTTAGTAAGTAATTTACCAGATCTATTAATTTTTTATAAAACCCCTAATTTTTTAAAAATTAGGGTTTCGTAAATTTTGAGGGGTTTTCAAAATTATGGTGATATATTTCAATTAACCTTTGTTAATTGAAAGATTTAGTAAGTAATTTACCAGATCTATTAATTTTTTATAAAACGCCTAATTTTTTAAAAATTAGGGTTTCGTATATTTTGAGGGGTTTTCAAAATTATGTTAATTGAAAGATTTAGTAAGTTTTCTATTTTGAAACTGCTTGTGTGGTTATTTGTTTAGAAGCTGCTTGTGTGGTTATTTGTTTAGAAGCTGCTTGGGTGGGTGGGTTTCTGTGGGCTGTGTGTGGTTATTTGTTTAGAAACTGCTTGTGTGGAATCTGCTGTTGGACAAAAATTGGTTTATGTGGAATCTGCTTGTGTGGTTATTTGTTTATTGTGCTTATTGTGCCTTTGTGCTTATTGTGCTTATTGTGCTAGAAATAAAATGGGCTTTATTGATTAACAAAAGCTTTGTAAGTTTCTTTCTTCCTTTAAGATTAACAAGATATTAGTTAATTGGGTGTAAACGGGTTCGGTTAACACCTTGACCCTCCATCTTGAATGGTGTGGAAACCTGCTCTGGCCAACCCCAGTCCAATTGACTGAATCTTTGTTATGTCTTTGGTGCTGATGTGCTTATTGTGCTTATGTGCTTATTGACTGAAAAAAAGGCAACAGATTTGAAACTTGGTTTTTTTTTTAAAAAAAAAACCGAGATATGGCGATGATGATTTTAAAAAAACTTGATTTTGGCGAGGCATTTTGATGCGTGGTTTTGCTACCTTACAACAGGTTTTACCTCTCGAAGGATCTCAAGAGGCTTACAACCCCACCAGGCAGTGTACCTGACCGATGTAGTATAGTGTAGTGGTAAGTACGGGGGATTGATCGTTCTCCACAGGGAATAGTGTTCGTTAGGTATGAAAAACTACTCTAATAGGTCTAAGGGTGAGAGAAGATTCTTTTTATGTTTTTATAATTTTTTGAAAGCAAGTAAAATCTCGGGTTTGAAAGAGTGGGCGGAATTAGTTGCTAGTCAACTAACCCAAGTTACTACGAATGCAAATAAAATAAAATAACAGAAAATTAAAAGGTGGTAAAACTTATGTGGAGGGAAATGTGTTTACTTAGATTTCCTTACTCCCTAACTATCTTTTACCGGTTGATTAGTGTGTATTAATTGCGTGGATGACGGGTGTATTCCATAATACCAATCGTGGGGTGGCGTACGTACTTCCCCAACTCTACAAGCTCCTACTTCACTCCTATGTCGAGCCGGCTAGGAAGTTCCTAACATGGGATCACTAGAATTCGCTTGTGCATTAAATACAACCATAAAAACCTTAGTACGCATTGGTTCATGTTTCTTAAGACGTTCAAGCAAGTTACCGAATAGGAAGTTAGCCAGTTTTCTTAAGCCTAACATAGATGAACAATCATCCAATACAACTAATAACACACTAATAACCAATAATCAATAGCTAGGTTTCATTAGATCTAAGCAAACACAAGATAAATCTAGCCTAGCATGTTAAACAAAAGACAAGAACAAGATAGAATCAAACAACACATAGACATATTGAATGATTAATTGATAACTTATCTTCAATGTAACATGGAAGATCTCAAGGCAAAAAGCCTTGAAAAAGCTGCTAAAATCGTCTTAGGGTTTTCACACACAAAGTTCCCCAATAAGTTCCACACTAATGACAAAAAATTGCAAAACTATATATAGACTTTCATATCTGACGGCGTCACGTTATGGAGTGTGACGCCGTCACCTCGCCGCTTTTAGGGTTCCCGGATGGCCTTCTTGACGCCGTCCCTCTTTAGCTCTCCAAAATCCGTTCTGGCTTATCAAGGCTTGACGCCGTCAGAATTATGCGTGACGCCGTCCCTCTTTAAATTAAGCCGTGACGGCCTTGATCAGATTAAAGGGTGACGCCGTCAGAATTCCATGCAAATTTCTCTGGCTTATCATGAGTAATTTTCACATCCACCTTTTTCTTGCCAAGCCATGACGCCGTCTGGTGATAATCCTGACGCCGTCAAAGGTAATTTTCAGCCGATTTTGAGACTTTGTCGTTTTCTTCACTTTTATGCTCCAAAAACGTCCAAAATGCTTCCTTTTCCAGATTTCTTCTCAAAAGTACCTAAAATGACAAAAGGAACGATTTAGGGCAATATTTGATCAAATAAATACGATTTAGGGCTTAAATGACCCCTTAAAAGCGGTACACTTTTCGCTTCATCAAATACCCTTACACTTGAGATTTGCTTGTCCTCAAGCAAATGCGCTTTTATTCTAATCAAAATACAAGTTAGGGGTCATTTAATACTAACATAAAAGTAATTACAACAAATAGTCGTTCCACTTTAATCATAATAAGCACGGAGATTACAAACTAGCACCTCACAAGTAGTGTTTAGATACTCACATCTCTCAAGTGTCATCAAAATAAATCTCATAAATGAAAACGGATAATATCTCTCACTACCTGTCATAGCGAATAGATTACCATAGGCTTGGGAAAGGATCGAAAACCTCCTCCACTAGGCGTAAGCACCTAAGATAAACTATCAAAGAGGGCTTTTAAATGGGTTATAACGTTAGGTGTAGGGAAAAGGAAAACACGGTTTTGTTGGATAAAGGATATTTTACTGGTGGCGAGTTAAAGATCTTGATTAATTACATGTACTATACAATGTTGCTAAGCCAAGACTCGACTCGATTCGATTTAAACTAAAAACAAAATAACAAAAACATAAAATAAACATAAAATGAAACGGGATGGTAGTCCGTATGTTTTTTTTTTCTACTTTTCTTTTTCTCGTTTTTTTTTTTTTTTTTTTTTTTTTTTTTTTTTTTTTTTGCATACACTTTTGCCCTACCATCCAAAATAATACATCATAGGGGCGTTGCATTCCCCTTACACTTGAACTTTTACATAACTTTACAAATTACTATTCTAATGACTCGAATTAAGATAATCAAAACACTTGGAGTACTTTTAAAATATTTAGCACATATGAGGGTAATAATGTTGTTCTTCCCCATTACTCCATTACACTAGTACTTTACCCATGAGTCCCAATCGTCCCAAAACAATATGTACAAGGATATGACTCGACTTAGCAACCATGTAATCAACTAGATAATTAACTTGGGTTTAAACAAATGTTGTCACAATAATGCACTAAAAATGAGTGCATACAAGGTAGGCTAAGGCGATTTGGGTGTACATTTAAGTGGGGTGTAACAAATTCTTCCTTTAAGTAAAATGCTTAAAGGTCGAAACGAAAAGATAGGCTCTGAGGGGTGTACTAGGGGTATCGTGTACTAAAAATGAGTACAACGCAAAGGGTGTGGGAGAATTACTTGACCAATGTAGCCAATGTAATTATAACAAAAACACAGGTGTAAAACAATGGGTTAATCCTAATGCCTCTTATCATGTAGTAAATCTAACTACACGAATGTAGTCTCACTTGTGGCCTCGGAATGGTCCTAACGCAAGTTCTAGAATCTAAGTGCTACCGGTACACACATCATAGCATAAATGCTTTTCCTACCAATTCTAGGGGCGAACCTCACATATTTGGGGGTGGAAATTTTTTTTTAGTGGTACGGTTTTTGTGCTAGTCATATAATTCCTATCCATGAGACGCTCATTAAGATCAAAGTTTCACTCCTAAATGTTGTAAAAAATTTTAAATTTGGCACTAAAATTACCCTAACAAGTATTTATCTCAGTTTTATTACACATCTACCATTAAACAAACAAAAATCAAGCGTAATAGCATTCTCTAATCGTACTTTTACCCCCCCCCCTTACACTTAAGATGAACATTGTCCCCAATGTTCAAATAACAAGATGTAAAAGCATAAAGTAAAAGAATGAAATCAAATACTCCCCTGATTCGCTCGGTGGATAACGACGTAACACGGTTAGATCTTCTTCCAAGGTAATGTTGAAGCTCCATGACTAATGCATCGCCATAAGCTTGATCCAACAAACATTTCCTTATCCAAAATAACCTGTTAAACCTGAGAAAACAAACACGAAAACCTGCATAACATCGGCGGGATAAAATCTATATATAAGGATATAATGCTTGTGGAATGATAATTTTGCAGATTCCTAGAGATTATAAGTTAGAGATTTAATAAAAACTTTTTATGAAAACAAAACTTTCAAAAATTTTCAGAAAATTAAACCTGACGCCGTCAGGTTGTAAATCCTGACGCCGTCAGAAATAATCTGACAGAATTCTCATGTTATGTTTCCGGAAAATTTTTGGAAAAACCTATACCTTACTTCCTGGAAATCCTGCAAAACATCATTATGACTCGATACAAGCATTTGACTCAAACAAACACTGATATGTATGTTCATTTATTATTATTACGATTCATGTTCATTTGTTCTAATAAACCGATTTAGATTTCCCTTACACTTAACTTTTGCAAAATTCCTTTATATGTAGTTAAGACGAAGTTAAAAACAAAATAAAGCATTTTCACAATTTAGTTTTGAACATGAATCAATAATAATAAAAATTAAACATACATATGGAAACAAATAAAATCAAACAAACAAATAAATAAATAAACAAACAACTAAGGCTTGCATGCAATAAAGAAAATCAATGTCACAAATGTTTAAAGGCCAACAGAGGCCTTATCCTAAATTATTACAGACCCAATTGTTCTAAATCATACAACCATAAATTAAATTGTTCAAATATCATAACATCACATCAAATCATCACTGGGGTGGGGGACCTTGGCGATAGTCATAGTCAGGAGGAAGATGCCCGTAGTACCCATATGGTGGGTAGTCCTGCTCACGTCCCGAGAAAGGGTCGATCTGCAGGTGTGGGTCCAACTGATCACGCGTAGATAAGTGCTGCATCTGACGAACAGTGTGATCATACATCCAGTCGAACCTCTCGTCCACCCGGGTCCTCCAAGTATCAACCTGGCCCATCCATGCCCCCTGATGAGCCTGCCAATCCCCCCTGCTCATGTGCCGGTAGTAATCTGCGGTACCAGCCTCATAACCCCCATGCTGCTGCTGCTGCGGCTGCTCCTCCTCCTCATCATCCTCATCACCAGCATCCTCATCACCATCTGGATGATACCACATAAAGGTCCCATCATGCATCTCCATAACCACCTCCATCTGCTTCAAGGACCTCACCTTCACAGTCCTGCATGCATCACCACTCAAATACCTCATGACCTCGGGCCTGAGGACTCCATAAGATCGGGCCAGCCGGGTGATAAACATCCACCATAAATCCTGTCTCCTTCCCTTTCCCCAACTCCACCATGCAGAAAGCTAGCAACCCAAAATGGGATGTTGCAGTAAACCTCATTTGAGTAAATGGTGTACAAGTAGAAGAGGTCTGAAGCAGTGACACGGTGGTGAGAGCTGTGGCGCCCTGTCAAGCTGTAGGTGAGACATCTATGGGTCAACCTAACTCTAGGCTCCCTGATCTGAGATGCCACAGTAGTCGAGGTGTACATCCCATCCCCAATAGTCGGCCAGAACATGGAACATCTAAAATCATTCCTCATCGACTCCCCATGCAACAACCTATTCATGAACCCCACCTGAGTGGTTTCATGCTGACTATACAACCCAAGTCTCCACCCAAACTCAGTAACCGAGCACGTCCTAAGCTCACCCCCCAGCCTGAAATAGATGGTGGTCCTGCCCACATCGGTCCTTGCCTCAGCCATGTCAAAGTGAAAAGTGGCAAAGAATTCACGTACCAACTCTTCATATACCAGCTCTTGAATCCTAAACAGTCTTTCCCACTGAGGGCCGGTAAATTCATCCGTCTGAAAGCTTTGGAGAAAGGTTTGCTCAAGACCTTCCCTCCTCAGAAAGCTCCAATCTACAATAGCTCCATTTTCAACTTTATGCTGCAGCAACTGGGTGTATTTAGTTGTGGCGGCATCATTATCAAAGACACCCCAACTGAGGACCGTGTCCCCAAAGTTCTCTTGTTAAGATCTGGAAGAACTCCCTCGGCTAGGTCTTTGACGCTTACTCATTATCTGGAACAAAGCAGGGAGGAACAAAAGTGTTAATATGTGAATTAAAGATTTGGTGGAGCATCAGACAGGTCTGACGCCGTCACCCTTTGCTAGGTGACGCCGTCAGGTTCGACCAAATTTAAATCCGAAATTACGAGGGAAAAATCAATATCCAAACTTTAAGCTTAAACTAAATGCCCCTTTTTACAGCAAAATGGGTGATTGGATCATAGGTTATGGTTCAAATTCGTGGCCTCCCCATTAGTGAATAGACCCAATTGATTGCCAATTATCAAATGCTTTAATTATTGTTAACTAACACTAATTAAAGGACATTATGAGTTCTAAGCATGAATCAATCCTAGGGTTTCATGAGTTGGGGATTTTCGAAATTTACGAATCCTATGAGTAATTAAAGCGAAAAGAATGAATAAGAATTACTTACCACGTGGAGATTGATAGCGAAAGTCGGTGAATTTGATCTTGAAAATTCGTGGGTGGGGTTGGAGTGGATATGGTTTGTGGGGTTTGTGATGAAAGTGATGGAATTAAAGTTGTTATTGCTGTGCAGACGGGGTGACGACGTCACGTTCAAATCCTGACGCCGTCAGGACAGCGTATTTTACTACTTTGTGCCAGTTTACAAAAGAGCCCCTTGTACTTTAAGGGAGCAGCTAGTCAGGGTCAATAACCCTGATAGCTAGTCTCGTTAACAAGTTCCTCCTGGGTCAAATGTTTTGTTACTGTCACGGGATGTAGTAAAATGTTGGAAAGGGCCGATTGACGTCTCATTCAGGTTCCAATTTCCATCACGGCAGGTATTCAGGGAGTGAGAGGAACTTTTCCAGGAGGTTTTCGAAATGAGGGTGTGTTTTAATTGATTACTTCTCACACCTGGCTTAAAGCCAAAAGATCATTTCCTAGCTTCATGAAAGTTAGGGAGCTTGGCAACCATACTTCCCACGAAAATGCCATGATCTTGAGAATTCTCTTTCTCGCGAGGGGGTCCAAATGGATAAAAGGGTTGTAAATGTGAAGGCTTGGGGAAAGGGGTTTCATCATCCCATTCGTTGTATGGTTCATTAGGGACCGGGAGTTCAAAGATCTTCTCGATCTTTTTGTGCGAAGCTTTTTCCCTAATTTTCTCCTTTATTCTCGAGATGAATTTTTCTGCTAGTTCCATGAACATATCTTGGGTGTTTTTCAAGTGAGTTTCTAATTCCTGGATCCGTCTCTCTTGGTTGTTCACGAAAGTTAGCATTATCCCTTCAAATTCAACTTGTCGTGAGAATTGATGAGACGTATGTATACCAATTGTGTTCACACACTCATCGGGATTTTCCTCAGCCGTAGGTATCTCGGCTTTCATCAATTTCTCAACCTGCCTTTTTATGTTTTCGAACAGCTGTTCTTGGGTTGTACTTATGCAATTTAAAGTCCCTACTTCCGAGAACATTGAGTCATTCCATTCTTCTTCTTCGTACTGTGCTAAGTCCTCGATGACTTCCCAGCACTTATCGACACTGAGCCTGCTCAGCCTCCCATTAGCAGCGTAATCAAGGGTTCTTCTAGTTTGATGGTTTACGCCGTCATAAAATCGTTGGATTTGTAGCCAAGGATCCATGCCATGGTGAGGGACTTTTCGGAGTAAGTCCTTGAATCGAGTCCATGCCTCGTAGAGGGTTTCGCCTTGACGTTGTTGAAACATCAAGATATCATTCCTTAGCTTGGTAGTTCTTCCCGGTGGGAAAAACTGAGCAAGGAAACGAGTGGTGAGATCATCCCAAGAGGTGATGGATCCTGCGGGTTGACGCTCTAGCCATTGACTAGCTTGGTCCCGCAGAGAGAATTGAAAGAGACGCAGTCGGGTCGTCTCTCGAGTGGCAACATCAAGGTCTATAGAATCAACGATTTTGAGAAAGTCCTTGAGATGTTGATTAGGATCTTCAGAACGAAGTCCATGGAATGCGCATCCGCTTTGCATCAACCGGATGGTGTCGGATCGCAAGGGAGTGACATTGGCTCCTTGAGTGAGCTCAATGGTGTTTCGATAGCCATGGTGGCTAGGACGGGAGTAGTCTCCTAAAGTACGGGCTCTAGGAGGTGGTGGTGGTTGTTGTGGTGGTGGGTTGTTGGGATTAAGGATATTACCATCTTTCATGATGTCGAATGGTAATGGTTACGAACAAAGAAACGATGAAAATAGATAGACTAAAGAAAACCTAGAAAAAGAAAATAAAAATCTCACTAGAAAGGAATCTAGTGAGTAGACCTATAAAATAAAAAATTCAACCTAAACAATAACTATTCCCCGACAGCGACGCCAAAAACTTGATGCGTGGTTTCCTGCAACCTTACAACAGGTTTTACCTCTCGAGGGATCTCAAGAGGCTTACAACCCCACCAGGCAGTGTACCTGACCGATGTAGTATAGTGTAGTGGTAAGTACGGGGGATTGATCGTTCTCCACAGGGAATAGTGTTCGTTAGGTATGAAAAACTACTCTAATAGGTCTAAGGGTGAGAGAAGATTCTTTTTATGTTTTTATAATTTTTTGAAAGCAAGTAAAATCTCGGGTTTGAAAGAGTGGGCGGAATTAGTTGCTAGTCAACTAACCCAAGTTACTACGAATGCAAATAAATTAAAATAACAGAAAATGAAAAGGTGGTAAAACTTATGTGGAGGGAAATGTGTTTACTTAGATTTCCTTACTCCCTAACTATCTTTTACCGGTTGATTAGTGTGTATTAATTGCGTGGATGACGGGTGTATTCCATAATACCAATCGTGGGGTGGCATACGTACTTCCCCAACTCTACAAGCTCCTACTTCACTCCTATGTCGAGCCGGCTAGGAAGCTCCTAACATGGGATCACTAGAATTCGCTTGTGCATTAAATACAACCATAAAAACCTTAGTACGCATTGGTTCATGTTTCTTAAGACGTTCAAGCAAGTTACCGAATAGGAAGTTAGCCAGTTTTCTTAAGCCTAACATAGATGAACAATCATCCAATACAACTAATAACACACTAATAACCAATAATCAATAGCTAGGTTTCATTAGATCTAAGCAAACACAAGATAAATCTAGCCTAGCATGTTAAACAAAAGACAAGAACAAGATAGAATCAAACAACACATAGACATATTGAATGATTAATTGATAACTTATCTTCAATGTAACATGGAAGATCTCAAGGCAAAAAGCCTTGAAAAAGCTGCTAAAATCGTCTTAGGGTTTTCACACACAAAGTTCCCCAATAAGTTCCACACTAATGACAAAAAATTGCAAAACTATATATAGACTTTCATATCTGACGGCGTCACGTTATGGAGTGTGACGCCGTCACCTCGCCGCTTTTAGGGTTCCCGGATGGCCTTCTTGACGCCGTCCCTCTTTAGCTCTCCAAAATCTGTTCTGGCTTATCAAGGCTTGACGCCGTCAGAATTATGCGTGACGCCGTCCCTCTTTAAATTAAGCCGTGACGGCCTTGATCAGATTAAAGGGTGACGCCGTCAGAATTCCATGCAAATTTCTCTGGCTTATCATGAGTAATTTTCACATCCACCTTTTTCTTGCCAAGCCATGACGCCGTCTGGTGATAATCCTGACGCCGTCAAAGGTAATTTTCAGCCGATTTTGAGACTTTGTCGTTTTCTTCACTTTTATGCTCCAAAAACGTCCAAAATGCTTCCTTTTCCAGATTTCTTCTCAAAAGTACCTAAAATGACAAAAGGAACGATTTAGGGCAATATTTGATCAAATAAATACGATTTAGGGCTTAAATGACCCCTTAAAAGCGGTACACTTTTCGCTTCATCACATTTCCAAATGGAGGCAAAATAAATTTGATTTTGGAACCTTTGATGTTGCTGCCATATATGATAATAACTTGCTTATGTGAAACTGCTTATAATCTGAGCCTAATGTTATCTCGATGCTTATAATCTGAGCCTAATATAATCTGAGCCTAATGTAATATTGAAAAAGCGCAAAATTTATTATTACCTCTTGTGTGTAAAATGGTGAATTCGACATTTTTGGCTTTCACTTGCGGCTTGTGTGTTCGGTTAGTATGACCCTTCCTTTGTTAGCTGCTTGTGTGGTGCTTGTGTCTGAGCCTTCCTTTGTCAAGCTGATCAGTTTGGTTGCTTGTGTGAGCATGTGATATACTGACCGGCTTGTAATATACTGACCCTCCCTACTTGTAATATACTGACCCTCCCTACCTAGCTGATTGTGTTTCACTTGCGGCTGTCACTTGCGGCTTGTGTTTTATACTGACCCTCCCTACTTGAAACTGCTTATAGTCTGAGCCTTTTGTGGTTTGTTTGTGATTGAAAGTTGGGCTGTGGTTTATAATCTGAGCCTTTTGTGGTTTGTTTGTGATTGAAAGTTGGTTTGTGCTTGAGAGTTGCTTTGTTTATAATAGAGCAAAGCTGCTGAGAATCCTGCGAAGCTGCAGTTTGAGAATCTTGATTGTTGAGCTTTTACTATTGAGCTTGTGAGAAGCTTACTATTGGGCTTGTGATAATCTTACAGGCTTTTGTATGTCATGTGTATTGCTTTGCTGAAAATCCTGCAAAGCTGCAGTTTGAGAATCTTTCTATTGAGCTTTTACTATTGAACTTGTGAGAAGCTTACTATTGTGTGGTTATAGGGAGGGTCAGTATATCACAGTGTCTTCTTGTTTTTGTGCCACAAACCCATTTGAGACTAAGGCGATGACGATTATAAATCTGAGCCTGCTTGTGTGGAATCTGCTTGTGTGGAATATGGACTTGGACAAAAAGTTAATTATTTTGAGACTAAGGCGATGATGAATGTTTTTTAAAAAACTGAATGGATGTCAAAGTGATATTTTTGTCACTTTGCAACCTTCAAATCCGAGCCTACCGAAAATCTAAATATTTGTGAGTTGATTATTTTTGAGACTATAAGGCGATGACGATTATGTTTTCTAATCCGAGCCTTCCTTTGTTAGCAGCTTGTGTGGTGCTTGTGTCTGAGCCTTCCTTTGTTAAGCAGATCAGTTTGGATGCTTGTGTGGTGCTTGTGTGGAATCTGCAGTTTGGTTGCTTGTGTGGAATCTGCAGTTTGGCTGCTTGTGTGGAATCTGCAGTTTGGTTGCTTGTGTGGTGCTTGTGTGGAATCTGCTTTGTTACCTGCTTGTGTGGAATATGGACTTGGACAAAAAGTTAATTATTTTGAGACTAGGCGATGACGAATGTTTTTTTAAAAACCGAATGGATGGCAAAGTGATATTTTTGTCACTTTGCAACCTTCAAATCCGAGCCTACTGAAAATCTAAATATTTTTGAGTTGATTATTTTGAGACTATAAGGCGATGACGATTATGTTTTCTAATCCAAGCCTTCTTTGTAATAATAAAATTTTGAGTTGATTATTTTTGTCACTCTGCTTGTGTTTGAGCCTTCCTAAATATTTTTGAGTTGATTTTATTTTTGTCACTCTGCTTGTGTTTGAGCCTTCCTTTGTGTGGTTGCTTGTGTGGTGCTTGTGTGAGCCTTACTTTAAGCAACTGGGACAAAAAAAAAAAAAAAGAAAAAAAGAAACCTTGGGACAAAAAAAAAAAAAAAAAAAAAGTTAAGTTAAGACAGTATAAGACGAAAAAAAAAAAAAGAAAAAAAAAAGAAGAAGAAGAAGGTACAATTGGGCTGATAAAAGGACTGTGGGCTGCAAAAAAGGACACCTCCACTAGGGAGGGTTTTGTACCCGTGACCCTAGGGAGGGTCCGGTTAGTATGACCCTATTCCAATTCCATAATATATATTCCTAAATTATCTCTTAAATGTTTACTCCCTCCGTCTCAAAATTATTGTCACCCTACAAAAAACACATTCTTTTAGAAAAATGTCACTATCACTACTTTCTCTCTCTTACTTTTTTGCCAAATGACAAGTTTACCCTTAACCAATTAATTATCACTTTTTAAAGTTTGCAATATTAATTTCAACCAAAGGTAATATAGTAAACTTTACCAAACTTCACTATCTATTCACTTTCTATTTTGGGTATGTGACAATAATTTTGGGACGTTCGAAAAAGGAATAAGTGACAATAAAATTGGGATGGAGGGAGTATATTTTAACTATTCTTTGTTGGGTTTGTTTTATCTTTAAAAAATCATACGTTTATTGGTGGCATATTTGTTTTGCAAGGGTAAAACTACATCTTGCTTGCTTTATTTAACATTTGTTGCTAACATATCCTCTTTTTCAACCATAGTTGAACATAGGGTATGTTTGGCACAAGTAGGAGCTGGAGCGGATCGCTGGAGCGGGTTGCTGGAGTTGGTTGCTGGAGCAGGTGGCTGGAGCTTTTTTTTACATCCTAGTACAACTAGCATTTCATTTAGTAGCTTATTTTTTTAACAAGCTCCTTCAAGCCGTGTCAGCCAAACGAGACTTATTTTCAATGGTAGCTTATTTTTCTAAAAAAATAAGTTCATGCTACGATAAGCTCGTGCGCCAAACATAGCCATAGACTACTAATACATAAACCAAATCGAAGTGGTTAGTTTGGATTTTGCACCACAGCAACGTTTTTTTTTTTTTTTTTTTACAGCAAGCTTCTCATTTTCATTTCAGGTTTTGATGTAACTGATTTGGAGACTGGGTTAATACTTAATAATTCTACTAGGTACTTTTTTTTTTTTTTTTTTTTTGAAGACGACCTTCATTTTTTGGATCGGAGTCGCACTCGCCACATCGGCAGGCCCTCATCCACCACGTACTCAGACTATGTTGTTTGAACCGGGCCCACGCTGGCGTAGTGGAGACTTTTAACGGCTTCCGCCCGGAAACCGTACCGCCTCCACACGAGTTTTCTCGCTGGATTAACGGCCGTATGAAAACCGGAGGCGGCTCGGATTTGAAACCTGCGCAACATTGGCTCACAGGCTCTCCTTTTCATTGCCTTACCAACAGAACTTTGTGGCCCTCATGTGAAAACTTCCCGGCAGATCACCCAAGCTACTCCTACTCTCACATGATCACGCTTAACCGAATGAATGGTTAACCGCTAGGCCACAATACATCAGTGACATGATCTCATTTATATAGTTTATGATTCTTATAAAGAAATACGAGTAAATAAATAAATAAATAAATAGGTCCAACACTCTGGCAATCCAAACTGCCATTAAAAAATCCATTTCCAAAAAGGACAAAAAATTAGTGGCTAATGCTGAAATTTTGAAAGCACGTCAAATCCAAGAAGATAGAAACATAGTGGGCGTTATTATTATTATTTTATTGGAGGGCCGCGTTCCACACCCCATATAAATATCAACAAGAGATTTGTTGCCCGCCGCATTGCGGCGGGGATTTTTATGACTTTTTTTTGCTGTCATTGAGAGGCTGACATTGTTAGGGGTTTCTTTTTTGAACATGAAAAATAGTACGCGTATCAAAACGGAACATTTCAAAAAATACATAACTATTGTACGGCCAAAACCTTTTTATTTACTTTTTCTTGATGAATAATTGAATAACCCTCGATAATTCACATCACGGGGTATAAAGACCCAGTGAGCTTGTTAGTGCATTCATTAACTTATTTATTACAGTTTTGGGCCTATTGGGCTTGAGTAAAAAAATGAGTTCGATGAAGTAGGACCCACTATATTGTAATGGCCAATTATCACCCTTGTTTAATGTAGATTTCAATATTTCGCTATCGCTTTGGAACGGACCTTAAAAAGCTCACAAAAAACTGGCCAAAACATGAGAGTTATAATATAATCTTTGGCTCGAGTTTCAACTTCAACTAATTTTGCTAAAGAAAACATACTCATAAAGTACTTATGTGCTATAAGTCTAAATATAGTTAAGAATTACTTATAAGATCAAATTAAAATTTGCCACAAGAGGTAGTTAGCGTATGTTTTATGGGTTGCTTACTAAAATTATATATATAAAACACATTTTTTAAAAGCTTAAAAGCTTGAAAAATATGTAATTTTGTTCGACTAGAATACCATTACTTACAAAGAAATATACAATTTATTAAACATTTAATAATTAATTACAATTTCAACCACTAAATTTTTTAAAGGTCATTACTCATTACGTGCTATTAAACATGTATATAGATCCTATATTCCGCTGCGTGGTTGATGTGTGGTTTATATGTTTAAATAGTTTTATGTTATTCATATTCCAACAGGAATACTACGATTCCAACGAGTAGCGATGGGAGAAACCTCAAGAATACAAGAGTCAATCAAGGATCGAACCGAAGCAACAGTGAAACCCTTGGTAATGTCAAGCGACCAATTCCAAGAGTCATTATTGTCCGATAACACCACATCTCTGATTAAGTGTTGCAAGTCAGATAATTGAGCCGATTTAATACCACCTCTCACGGTCCTCCTTAGAACATAACTCCAGTCTTGAAGGGAAACACGACTAGCTATGTTGCAACCTCTATCATTATCAAGCATGCAGATACGAGGAAATAAATTTTTTAAAATAGAATTACCACACCAAGTTTCATCCCAGAAGCGAATTGAAATACCATTCCCAAGCTTCCGAATACACAAAGACAAGAGATCGATTCCTTTATCCTTAAGAGATTTAACAGAAGATAGAATTCCACTCCAAGGGCTGAGACTTAAACGTTGCATAGAATCATTGAATATACCTCCATACTCCCCATAAAGGTCCTTGATCACTTTGATCCAAAGATCAGAAGAGTTATGGAGAAACCTCGATATCCATTTGAAAAGCATACCAACGTTAAGCGCAAAAATACTTCCAATGCCTAGACCTCCCATCTTCTTACTAGCGAGACACTTTTTCCAGGTAACCCACGACATCTTCTTCTTTCCCGACTCACCGCCCAAGAAGAATTGATTGCGCATAGACTCCAATTTATTGCATATAGAAACCGGTGCCATGTATATCGACATGAAATATAAAGGAAGACTCCCAAGAACATATTTTAATAAGGTGAACCGACCTCCAGTAGAAAGGAGACGCGCTTTCCAAAAGGAAAGCTTGGAAGAAATTTTTTGGATGACGGGATCCCAATTAGAACATCTAGCCATATTACCAGTTTACCACCAACAGGAACGCCAAGATATTTGAAAGGCAATTTAGCAGCTCCACAACCAATAACATTTGACATAGCATGGATGTCTTCATCAGACACACTAACACCTTTTATATTACTTTTGTGAACGTTAATTTTTAAACCCGAAACAAGGAAGAAGCACCGGAGAATGCAAAGCAAGCTATTAGCGTTTGAAAGAGATCATTCACCAGTAAAAATTACATCATCGGCGTAGATGAGATGCGAAATACGCAAATTATCATTACCAATGGAAATGCCCTTATATATACCCATATCCTCAGCTTTGCAAATAAAGGCATGAAGACCTT
Organism: Artemisia tridentata subsp. tridentata; assembly: GCA_021014915.2. NCBI lineage: Eukaryota > Viridiplantae > Streptophyta > Magnoliopsida > Asterales > Asteraceae > Artemisia > Artemisia tridentata. The sequence goes on from CP139501.1 coordinate 338,004,631, forward strand.
CCATAGCCAAAATAAAGAGAAAAGGGGATAAGGGATCACCTTGTCTAAGCCCAGTATTAATTCCTTTTTAACCTTTACCCAAGATTTAATACAATCACGTTTAAGAGTTTGACGACTTACATGAGTGTATCGTGGTTGAAGCCTTTGTTGAATCAACCTCGTTAACCGAGGGTTGTCGAAGTGGTTGAACGGCAAACCCTCTTGAATCACAAAGTGTGCTAAATCTTGACGAAGCGCCCTCTCGTCATATACAAAAATACTCCCATCTCGTCCTATAGTACTTTGTTCCCTTCGGATTTGATATAAGTGTTACAAGCTTTACATCTATCCTTTTTTGATCCATCCGAGAACTTAACCAAGTCGAAATTACGCCAAACTTCTTGGTTTCGGGTTGTTGGTTCAATCCCAACTTCATACGGTTCATTTGTAGAACCTTGAGCGGCGGTATTTGATGATGCGTTTTGAGAAGCTCGGTTTTTAGACATCGTGAGCGTTTTTGATCAAGTTTGTGAGCGTTTTTTGAGTGTTTTTAGAGTGTTTGATTGTTGTGATTCAACCAAAATCAACATTGGTATTTATAGAGATGTTTAGGAGGTCAAAATGGGGCAAAAATGGGGACATACCCGTTAAAAAATGGGCAAAAAAAAAAAAAAAACACAACGGCTCTTTAACAACCTACTGTCTCGAAATGGGGCAAAAAAGCAATAGATCCGTTGGAACCGGTTCTTCCAAACCGGATTTCGAACCGGTTTGGAAAAATCCGGTTCCGAACCGGTTCCAAGGGTAAAATACCGGATTTGACCGGTTTCGGTTTCGGTTTTTTTTTTCGGTTTCGGTTCCGGAACCGGTTTGGATTACTCTATATATGTTTGTTGCCCGCGAAGCCTGAGTGTACGTAGTCCAAATACAACTTTTGCTTTGTTACATATGACCCGACTTCTACCATAGCTTCTTTAAATGGACGCCGTGACTTCATAACTGTTAAGTTAATTCAAAACTTTATGTCAATTATGTGCAAGTATAATACTCAGTACTAGTTCTCTAACATGATAAACATTGACTGTGTGTGGTATTGTTTATACCATGCTTAAGCTCGCAAATATTTATCAAACATGTCCACTATTATTCAAATTAGAAATTAACTATTATTTATATCAAAGCAAATCAGTGCTGCATGCATCAAGAATCAATTTATGTTAAAATACTTGACAAGTTAAATATTCTTTCATTTCCACAATTAGCAAGGTGTCTACGACAAAGTAGAAGGTTTAATGCACTCCTGATTTTGTCCTCATTTTAATTTTTTATACGTATTAAATCATTTTCAATCTTGTTCAATAGAAGAAGAAAAAAAAACCATATTCAATCTATGGAAAAATTTAAAGTAATTTAAGTCAAAGGAAGGGAACAAATTTTCGATCTTCTATTGACGCGTCTCTCTCATGTACAAGTCACATTCATCATATCTTGTTATTTATCCTTTATGTTCTTGCAATTATGCAATTGCTTTTTGTTCAATCAATGGTGCTTCAAATAAGAAGAAAAAAAACATATATATGTCATATGCGTTAAATAGAAAATATATATAGAACATAAATTATAAAATTTGACGGGAAATATGGAATAGAAACTTATAAAAAACAAAAATACGAAACATAAACTGATAAAAAATTGTCTTATACTGTTAATAGAATAAGTAAATAAGGCAAGGAGGTAAAAGATGACTAGCAGGATATGCATAACAACACCCTTGAGTTATATTGAAACCAAAGCGGAGAAGTTCGAATTTTTTTTACTTGATCAGATCTTCATGATTGGTCGAACTAGTTATATGTCAATAAAAGTCATCACCAAGATATAAAGCCATGCATTAGATATTCAAAGGTCAAAATACCGAGCCATTTTTAACTAAATATTCTTTATCACTTATTTAGCAAATTTAATCACTACATGTTATGTTAAGTTGTTTGTGTTATCAATATAAACATCATTATTGGTGCTTTTTCTTTCATAAAGTACAAATTCCTAAATGACCTTGATTGATGTTTTCTTGTCAATTATCAAATTCTAATATTTACATTGACAAACATTAGGCTATAGGGAGTGGGGCGATTAGATAGCCGATTACCCCTTGAGTAGCCTCCTAATCGCCTGATACACCATCCCCAAAGGGCAACTTCCTCTTCAGGCGATCCATATGGATCGCCCCCTTTTTTTTTGTTAACCAATTATTCTCTGCCACGTGTACAATGTTTATATTACTCCACTCATTGTCTGCCACGTGTCGTGAGTCGCCCCACCCTCCTAAGTAGCCCCACTCCCTCTTTTTTTTGAGGCTACCCAACTTGCTGACTCAGCGCCACGTGGCGCAAGTCGCCCCTTAGTTGGGTAGCCTCACTCCCTTCAGTCTTATCAAGTGAGTTGTAGGGTTTAAGAGTTACTAGGTACAAATTTAAGGGTAAATAGTAAAAAAACGATTACTGAGATACCATGATTAAACCGCTTATACCTTGTTAAAAAAATTACTAACTCAAATAACTGAACAAAGAAATCTTTAGCTATATTTTACACACATAAAAAAAATTGGATTGAATCTTCCTTTTTGTCATTTTAACGTGTGAACACAACTGCTTCTTCTTCATCTTAAGGGGCCCACATTACAAAAAGGCGCAAATATAAATATATAATTCTATAGCTTTGATCAAACGACATTATCATTTCCACCGGATTGAACACAACTGCTGCTTCTTCATCTTCACCTCCAATCGATTAAGGTTCGATTTCTCTCTTACTCTAACTTCTTTATACACTCTGTCTATAAATAGCTTTGTCGGAAGAAAACCAACAAACCAGTTTCTAGAGCGGAACCACGAATCAAGAACTATTCCAACAAGACCTCGACTAGATCAGTAACTTCGACGATGAATATCTAGTTGAGGTCTTGTTGGAGTAGTTCTCTGTTGGAAGAAATCCAACAAACCGGTTTCTAGAGCGGAACTAAGAATCAAGAACTACTCCAACAAGACCTCGACAAACGGTTATGCTTAATGCCGAGTGTCACCAACACACACGAGATAATTACACTCAAACGTTGTTGGAGTAGTTCTTGATTCATGGTTCCGCTCTAGAAACCGGTTTGTTGGTTTTCTTCCAACAAGCTTCTTATGAGTTATTCTGCTAGTTTTATTATCAATATGAACTAAATTCTAACAGTGATTAAAGTTCTTGAAAGCCCCATTATACGAAATACATAGCTATATTACATGTGATGTAGGATCATGTTTTGCAAAGCAATAACTAATCCAATATGTATGGTTATGTTCATCCGGTCTAGGAAAGTTGGCGGGTTTTTTAATATAGTAAAATCAACTAGTAGTAATTATTCAAAGTTGTTCTTTTGCAGTTATGGTTTTAGTTGAATCCATTCAGATATCTAACTATATTAGACTACATGGCAAGGACAGTGATTCCTTCACCACAATGCCAAAACCACGCGCTATTGCCTTGCCCTCCACCCATTTCCATGCACTAGACACATTTCCCAAAACCAAACTAGGTGAATGGTTCACCATTATAATTTCGAATATGCTGCTATAAGGTACATGATATTTATTATTTTTTATATTGTGTGTGAGTGTGTGTGAGATATTTAGTGGGGTGTATTTTTATAAAGTGTGTATTTTAATGAAAGGTGAAGATGGAGTTGCCTTGACCACTAAATGGTGAAGTGAGGTGAAGGGAAGTGAGAGGAGAGAGAAAGCTGACGTGGCGCTGAGGTGTATGATGAAAAAACTATAGCCTTGCCAACAAGCCTTAGATAGTAGTTTATAGAAGTAGTAAAGTATAGTCGAATGATTTTGTTGTCTTTCTAGGTTGTGTTTTTTAACGGTAACAGAAACAAAAAAACAGAGGATAACAACTGAACCAGTTTTAGGCCTTTTTTGATTCACCAGATTAAGTAAATAAGTACAAATTGGAAAGTCAATTGTCTAACTTTCAAATCCAAATTTAGGAGATTCTTTCATATCATGATTTATGTCCGCATTCAGTATAACAACGTCAATTTGCGTGTTTTTTTTTTTTTTTTTTTTTTTTTTGTATATATATATATGATTGTGGAGTAAATGAGAGTGAAGAAACTTAGTGATTTTAGCTTTTTAATTAAGAGTGTTTTAGCTTAATAACATTACTTATTTTCTAAATTTTTAAGTTTTAAGCAAATAGCGAATTTCACCCACTTTCCGGTAAGTTAATTCTCAAAAAATACGTGGTCCCCTACCCAAAGATCTTCCTTATTTTATTCTCTAACAAGAATTTATTTTAATATAGAGTCGAACATTCATAAATTCAACAAACTTTATTGTTTCAATTATTAAAGTATCATTAGAACTTTAAGGTTTGTACCTTTAACATGATATTTTAAACCTCTTTGTTTATAACACGAATCTGACCATTTCTTGAATGGTTATGCTGGTTGTGTTTTTTGACATTTTTCTGATGTAGTTTTTTTGACACCTGTTAAGACCCACATATTTTTTCTCTTTTCCAATTATTAAACAAAATATATTTTCATTTATTACATAAAAATAATTTCATTTATTAAATAAAACAAAATATACTTTCATTAAAAAAAAAAAAAAAAAAAAAAAAAACTCGCATGTACACTCCTATTTTTTAGTACGAGTAGTTGGTTTTTCTAATCCCACCTGCACACCAAACGCACCCTTAAATTTTCTGTGTTTTGTTGACCCTTGTTTTTCCCAATAATCAAATAGTAATAGTATTAAAGAAAGAAGCGGGCACCTTCTTTGCTTTTACATATGTTTTTTTTCCCTTTGAAACCCAAAGCTCTAAAATCTGTATAAAAATAGCTTCTCGATCCTTACAAATTTAAACATCTCAGCCGGAAGCATAGTCCAAATTACTCTGTTTCTGTAAGTTGATAATCCTATATGTTTTTTATTTATTTGCAAGTCTTTGAATGCCTGATGTATAGTTTTAATTGTATTACTCATCTCACTGTTAGTACACATTGCTGATATAAACAAGAGTAAACCTCATTTTTGGTCCTTGTGGTTGTACCAATATTTCACTTTTGGTCCAAAATTCAAAAAATCGACAGGATTAGTCCAAAAGTCCACGTGGACTTCACTTTTGGTCCAATTTTCTACCCTAGTTAATGGTCGTTAGTCCTTTCAGTTAAGTACGTTGCACCGTTAGTCCTTTAACCTAACGGTCGTTAGCAATGTTTGCACCGTTAGTCCTTTCAGTTAAGTACGTTGCACCGTTAGTCCTTTAACCTAGTTAATGGTCGTTGAGTCCGTTTTTCTTCCGTTTTTTTTTTCCGTTTTTGTCCGTTTTTCTTACGTTTTTATCCGTTTTTCTTACGTTTTGTCCGTTTTTCTTACGTTTTTGTCCGTTTTTCTTATGTTTTTTTAACGTTTTTGTCCGTTTTTCTTACGTTTTTTTCCGTTTTTCTTTTTTTTCCGTTTTCTACGTTTTTGTTCGTTTTTCTTACGTTTTTTCGTTTTTTTCCGTTTTTTTCGTTTTTCTTACGTTTTTTTCCGTTTTTCTTACGTTTTTTCCGTTTTTCATACGTTTTTTCTGTATTTTCCGTTTTTCTTACGTTTTTGTCCGTTTTTCTTACGTTTTTTTTTTTCCGTTTTTCATACGTTTTTGTCCGTTTTTCATACGTTTTTTTTTTTTCGTTTTTGTCCGTTTTTCTTACGTTTTTGTCCGTTTTTCTTACGTTTTTTGTACGTTTTTGTCCGTTTTTTCTTACGTTTTTTCCGTTTTCATACGTTTTTGTCCGTTTTTCGTACGTTTTTTCCCTTTTTTGTCCGTTTTTATTTCGTTTTTGTTTTTCCGTTTTTCTTACGTTTTTTCCTTTTTTTGTTTTTTTTTTTATTTCCTTTTTGTCCGTTTTTCTTACGTTTTTTCCGTTTTTGTCCGTTTTTCTTACGTTTTTTCCGTTTTTGTCCGTTTTTCTTACGTTTTTTTTTCCGTTTTCATACGTTTTTGTCCGTTTTTTCATACGCTTTTTTCCGTTTTTTTGTCCGTTTTTCTTACGTTTTTTAATTTTTTTTAAATTCGGATAATTTTTATTTTTTATTTTTTATTTTTTTTTTCTTTAAATTCGGACAAAAAAAATTTTTTTGAATTTTTTTTTTTTTTTTTAAATATTCGGACAAAAAAAATTTTGATTTTGATTTTTTTTTTTTTAAAATTCGGACAAAAACGTATGAAAACGGACAAAAATGTATGAAAACGGACAAAAACGTAAGAAAAAACGGACAAAAACGGAAAAAAAACGTATGAAAAACGGACAAAAACGTATGAAAACGAAAAAACGTAAGAAAAACGGACAAAAACGTAAGAAAAACGGACAAAAACGGAAAAAAACGTAAGAAAAACGGACAAAACACGTATGAAAACGGAAAAAAACGTAAGAAAAAACGGACAAATACAGAAAAAAACGTAAGAAAAACGGACAAAAACGGAAAAAAAAAACGTATGAAAAACGGACAAAAACGTATGAAAACGGAAAAAAACGTAAGAAAAACGGACAAAAACGTAAGAAAAACGGAAAAAATGTAAGAAAAAACGGACAAAAACGGAAAAAACGTATGAAAAACGGACAAAAACGTATGAAAACGGAAAAAACGTAAGAAAAAACGGACAAAAACGTAAAAAAATATAAGAAAAACGGACAAAAACGTAAGAAAAACGGACAAAACGTAAGAAAAACGGATAAAAACGTAAGAAAAACGGACAAAAACGGAAAAAACGTAAGAAAAACGGACGAAAACGTATGAAAACGGAAGAAAAACGGACTCAACGACCATTAACTAGGTTAAAGGACTAACGGTGCAACGTACTTAACTGAAAGGACTAACGGTGCAAACATTGCTAACGACCGTTAGGTTAAAGGACTAACGGTGCAACGTACGACTAACGACCATTAACTAGGGTAGAAAATTGGACCAAAAGTGAAGTCCACGTGGACTTTTGGACTAATCCTGTCGATTTTTTGAATTTTGGACCAAAAGTGAAATATTGGTACAACCACAAGGACCAAAAATGAGGTTTACTCTATAAACAATCAACTTACATCAATGCTGAACCAGATATCCGCCTAGGGATGCAAGTAGTTTTATTCCAACACCTTGGAATTTGGGATGGATTCAAGAGAAATCGTCAATGCTACTTCATATTCCATTGATTCCCAAACAATTCTCTTTTTTCATATATTTATCATTGTTATTTAAAGTTAAGTTTGAGCTTATATATGGGCTTATGAGCTTATTTGATTTCAGCTTAACCTCCAATTTTCTGGCTTCTTCTCAAAATAAGCCGAAAATCAAATAAGCAACATAAAAGCTTAAAATTTTTGGCACTATTCATTTCATCATTTGTTGAAGTAGTAGTCGAATGAATTATTTTGTGATTCTAGCACCTATAAACTGGGAAAAGATTTTTTTTTTTTTTTTTTTTTTTTTTTTTTTTTTTTTTTTTTTTTAATTTATTATTATTATTATTATTATTATTTTTTTTTTTGGTAATAGATACAAATCCTGATTTTGGTGAAACAGTTTGCAGTAACACTTAAATTTACGGAATTATGGAAAGTCGTCAATCAAAAGAATTAGCAGTAATACCATAACCGTCGAGTTTAACTTTTAAAATAGTAGTTGACAAGTCTGTTATGTGGCCCCCCTACTGTAACTTGGTTTTTTGTGCATAATCTTGAAATAAAGTTTGATATTCCACTAGAATGCCTAATGTTGGACTTCTTAAGCATTGCCGTAGTTAAACGTCCTAAAATGTTTAGTCCCCTGTTTAAGGATGACGTATTAGTGTATATGTTGTGCATAGATTTGACCCAATAAGATCAATTTAATTTGGTAAACAAGGACTTACAGCTAAAGATTGAGCTAAACCTTCGCAAATCCATCACTTCTCATAATGGAATTTTGAGGCTAGTGAAATGGATAAGTCGTCTTTATAGTTGGATTTAGTTATGCTGTTAAACACAAGCCTAATTTCTGTCTGTATTTAGTATAGGAGACTATTATAGCTTTAGACATTCGTATTGCACCTGTGTTTTGTAAGATAGTGTCAAAAGAGGTCCTTGAGAATTAAGATATTAGAAACGGAGGAGCACTGCTGTGGGATAGTGGCAAATTGGCATGCGTTTTTGCTTACATTATTCTTGTTTGAATTGTAAATATACATGGTAGGCTTGGCATTCTTCGTTTGTGCTATCTAATTTCTGCTCATCAATGCTATAATTGGTTATTGTATAGCTTATGAAATACATCCTTGTTTTAAAATAGTTAAAACTAAAATCATCTGTCATTTGCCATACATTTCATCATATTATCTTCTTGTTCAATTTTCAAAATGATTTAACAGCTTTTGCTAGTAATAAGAGTTTTAATCCGGAACAGCTAATAACTAGTCTATTTTATAAACATCTTTTAAGGCCTTCTTCACTGATACGTCTTTGTTCACTTTTGGTCCAACAGGCTCCAGCAGCTGAATTGTGCCTGATCTCTATGGACTTTCCTAAGCAGTTCCAATCAGGATGTGTTTCAGGTTTTGGTTTTGGTTTGCTTTCTTATAAGATAACACAATTGGTGATGAACAAGATAGAAGAACCAACACGTCCATCCTCTGGCGATGCGAGATACTTGACACCCCTTTGGGTTTCTGGTAAAGAAGAGCCTCAGGTAGAAATAAAGGAGAAAATAAGAGCTGCACTGAAGCTCGTAACTTTCCTTGAGCAACATGTTCTTGTTCAGTTTTGGTCGCCTCGTGATGTTGGGAAACACCAAATACTTACAACTCTGGATCAACCATTTGGGCTTGGTGTAGCCAATGATGAACTTTGTTTTTATAGGAGGAGCTCTGAGCAAAATGAATTTTCTGTGGATAAGGATAATGAAGAATACACCGGTCCTCAAGCTCGAGTATATAGGAAAAGATTACCAGAGTGGACTTTTGATATAACTAATTACGAATCAAAAGATTTTCCACAAAAAGACTTAGCAATCCGTTGCAATCTTCGTGGATATATGGCTTTACCAGTGTTTGATATTGCTAGAACATCATGTCTTGGTGTGCTTGAGCTCTTGGTATCTTCCAAACATATGCCTTATGTTCATGTGGTTGAACAAGTTGACAGCGCCTTGAAGGTTTCCATCTAATCTCTTCTATTTAGAGTTTTAAGCACACCTGAACTTTTCTCTCTTTTTTTCTTTCCATTTACTACTGTTATCTATTTGATTTTTGGGTAAGCACTAAACAACCTTGGCTGAGTTATCTTGTGTTGTTGTACATATATGCTGCATTAGTTGCTTCAATGATCTTCACGAGTTTTCCGTCTTAACTCCATTGTCCTTTTACTCTAGGCCATGTTGTCAAAATTACATCATAGATTCACAAGACTGAGTGTAATGGTGGTGGTCACCACCACATCCATGTCAGTGGGGCATCACTACGGCTAGTCTAATAATCAATACTATTACTGTTTTCCTAGATTCGATACTCTTCTCGGACAAGCTTTCTTAACGCATTCTTTCATTGCTGCTCATTTCAAAATTGTTGTAATCTTGCAGAAACAAAGTCTGGCATGTCCACGAGCATTTGTTGGTCCTGCTTCATATGTAAGTTGGGACTTGGGATCTATAATCTGAATTCTATCGCTCTAAGTTTAACATTTTGTGCAAAAAATTTCTCTAAATCTTGTTTTTCTTTGGAGCTCTTAAGTGGTAGATGTCTTTTAATACAGGTTCCCAATGAGTACGATAAAATCCATGGTATTTTGAAAAGTGTGTGTGACGCTCACCAATTACCTCTTGCTCAGACATGGGCTGTTTCCCCATCCACTAGTTTTGTTTCACATGATAAAAATATAAAGAAGAGTTGTAGTAGTTTTGGTACTAAATGCATTGGGAAGGTCTGCATGTCCACGGTTGCTCTACCTTATTATGTTAAAGAAGACACTGGCATGTTGAAATTTATGGAAGAATGTAGAAAGCGACACATGTACAAGTCAGAGGGGGTTGTTGGGAGGGCATCGTCATTCCACGGTGTATTTTTTTGTAGAGATGTAACCGAACTCAATGAAGTAGAGTATCCTCGTGTGTGCGGTAATAAGGTTAAAAGCTGCTTTGCAGTTTCCTTGCATCCTGTTGAAGGAGATGATGAGTATGTTCTAGAGTTTTTTCTTCCAGTGGGCACCAACGATCGTAGATTTGTTAAAGATGTGGTGAAAACTTTGAAAATTGAGGTCGCCTGTGACTTTGTACTCGGTGATCCATCATCTATGGATTTGTCAGGTACGGATCGAACTTGATACTATTGAAATGTTCATGAATATGATTGCTGACAGATCCATTTTTCATGTAGATAGTTCAGATTCAGAGTCAAGTGTGACAGATGTTTCTAAAAGTACTTGCTCTGCAAATGACCCAGAGACAGAGTCCTCCACCAATGTGAGTATGGAGAATCGACATGCTGCTATCTATACTGATGATGGAGAAACAAGCAGCCCTTTCATACAAGGCGTCAAAAAGCGTAGACAATAATCCATATCTTTACTGAGTAGGTAACTTTTGAAAAGTCTTTTACAAACTTGCAATAGGGAAAGATGACAATTTGATGCCCATTGGCAGAAGTTTGTCGAGAATAGGTGTATCATGTCTTATCAACTTACACTACCTCTTTTTATATAGATGATATTTCTCAGAATATTTCTGAGTTAAGTTGGATCATATGCCCATTCGCATAAACACTATGTTATGTGATTACTTTACAAACCTGTAGTTTTATTTTGTTGCTTATATTTTGTGGCTCCATCCTTTGATTCCTGTTTCATTTTGATAACGTGTCATGGGATTAGCAGGGTGGAGGGTTAATCTTATGGATTGTGTAGATATGTTTACTCATGTTGTTAATGTGTGTTTGTATGCTCCTAGCCTTAATTATTTCTATATGTCACAGAAACTTATATGTGTCGAGAGCTTGTATTATATATATATTGTTGGTTCCATCTATTTTTATATTGCCTTGCAAAAAGAAAGTACAGAACATTAGTGAAATGCAAGCCACAACTTTGACTGTCATGGTTAACAACCAAATGCTTCTACCTAAATCGAATAAATGAATTAACAATTATAGAAGTAGGATCACCAACGAATCATTCATAAGTGGTTGATGAAATTATGCTCCTTGTCCTACGAATCATTCGGGAAATAACTTTGTATTAAGTATTGACACAACCCTTTCATGTAAATATAGAGTTCTCATCGACGAGACAAAATTTATTCGCATTGTGTATATTTTAGAAATGGTCAGGTACTTAGGTTACTATCCTGATTGCAGTAGGAAATGGAATTAAGGCAAATTATCAAAGTAGGAAATGGTGAAATCCATTAACCTTTCTTCCATTAACTATGACATCCACTATGGGAAAGTTATTTGAACACTTTGCTTTTATTGTGTAGGTTTTGAGTTGCGGGAATACCTTTCCCAGCGGCAAACCCACTTCCCACCCTGGCAAACCTGCAGCAAAATAAAAACGCATCCCTTACTGCATATTAGTCCCACAACTTTATAGAGTGATATTGTTACGGCGTGTGTTGTGACTTGTTAGTGAACGAGTATTTGTTGGACGTACTAGTCAAGTTCTACCTTTTGGTCAAGTTAGGGTGTGTTTGGTTTAATGGTGTACATAAGGCTACGAAAAAGTAACAGTGACTATTCCACCTTTTGGTCCCATTATTTTCTAACTCAACCCAACAAATCCGTGGACCTAGGATTAGACAATAATGTGACAATTTCACCTTTTGATCCCACCACTTGGTTTTTAGTCCCCTCATTTATTAATTTTTCGTATTTTTTTCATTTCGGCCGATCCAACCCATAGGGTTATGGGAATCGGTTTGGGTGTCTTGGAGGAGAAGAAAAGGGAGCCTATAAATACAACCCTATTGTATTTGTTAATCCCTAATCCTAATTCTCAAGCAAACCCTATTCTTTCTCCTCTCCTCCTCTTGTAGTCGATCGGCATTCAACTCCCAATCTCCTTGGGTGTGCCGAATTTACTACAACACAAGTTAGGGATTTGTTTGTGATATTAGAACCTAGTTTTTCCCATTGAAACGCTAGTATTACGTGTGTACAAGAACGAGTAACAAGCTTACTTTAGCTTGTTGTGATTTGCCCTATTCGATCCTTCCTTAGATCGATCCATCCTAAACCCTAGTTAGGGTTTATATTGTTCTTGGAGCACATGATTCCTTGTTATTGCTAGGAATCGAAAAGGTACGCGTCTATTTAGTTTTATATTAATTAATTATATGTTATGTAGATCCAATCCGCTGTGCATGCTTTGATGTTCATGATGTGGTTATTAGTTTATAGATGTATGATTCTAATATTCCAACAGAAACAATATCCCATTTCGGTGTCATTCGCAATGATAATAAACAAAAGCCAAGGGCAATCGCTTTCAAAAGTCGGATTGTATCTGCCACGTCCTGTTTTGACACATGGACAACTATATGTGGCTCTTTCACGTGTCAAGAGCAAAAAAGGTTTGAAGATTGTTGTTTCAGATGCGGAATGTAACCAATCATTTTTTGAAATCAACCAATCAAATCATTAGGTATATTTTGTAGTAGTGTTTGATAGGTTACCATCCGCATCTGAAATAACAATCTTCAAACCTTTTTGCTCTTGACACGTGAAAGAGCCACATATAGCTGTCCATGTGTCAAAACAGGACGTGACAGATACAATCCGACTTTTGAAAGCGATTGCCCTTGGCTTTTGTTTATTGTCATTGCGAATGACACCGAAATGGGATATTGTTTCTTCACAATCATGCAGTCCATCTTCTTCCACGATAATCAAAGCCAAGGTAATTTAGAGGGTTTTTGGATACAATTTACCTTTCTCCAGATGTTAAGCAAGACATACGTTCACGTAAGCTGCTCATTTGGAGAAACAATGTTCCGTATCTACACAACCGGAACCTGTTTAACCAAAGTCAACTACATCCACATACTGCCAAACAACAATATAAAGCATTAATATTACGATAAGGGATAAAAAGATGTAACAATGACAATTATAAAACTAAATGATAATTTAACTTCTCATTATACAAAAGCAATTATCAAAAACATTGAGGTTATTTTGTATCTGAGAGACTATTTAAGCTGACCCAAGCACAATTGATCTGCTTATACATTTATTCTAGACGAAAGCCGAAACCACATAGTGGACTTCTAAACGTTGCACTCACCTTGAGGTAATATGAAGGAAGATTTAGGCAATTAGTACACGGTATGACCCTTAGAGAATGATGTGCAGTAGTGGTCACAATACACATTTTTCACAGCCGTTAAATGAACCTTTATACCAATAGTAGCCATGTTTCGCTTGCGGTGTCCGAATCCATGGTGAGCAATCGTTGGTATCAAGGATCGTTTCCAGCTATATTTTATTTAGAAGTAAAAAGTCATAAAATACTTAATCTACTATATTGCAAAAAAAAAGTCATTTTTGTTATTAACATTTTGTTTTTAGATATTGAGCCAAAATCAAGAGAGTTGCATCCCACACCGACCTACTCTCTCATGATTTTCAACTTTCTTTGCTTTTACATTTAGGAATATGGCTAACATTTTTGATAATTAAATATTCTTTCGGGCGAAAATTAGTCACATACCCCATTTGAACCCGTTGTTCCTCAAAATACCCCAAGATACCGCCGTTTTCTCATATACCCCAACATGTCGCTTAAACATCTACACGACATTCTTGACATACACGTGTTGCGTAACGAAGCTCGGGACAAAAAAAAAAAAAAAATTATACATGTCGCGTATATATATACGCGACATATATATATATACGCGACATGCATAAAAATTTTTAGGGTTTCTTTTTTTTTAGGCATGTGTAATATTAGGGTTTTTTTTGTGGGTTATCAGATCAGTGGCAACCCATATTGTATCATCTTCCTTTATTTTATTTTAAAAAAAAAAAAAAAAACATCTTTTAACGCAAACACAAATTTTATTAATAAAATGTAAACATTACATAAACGAAACGATACGGAATTAAACAACTAAAAATTAAACGTAGACATTACATGATATTCATAATTCAAATGTAAATTTTTTATTAATAAAAACATAAACGTTACATAAACAGAAATTAAAACATTACAATAATAATTTAAAAACTAAAACTTCAATTATAATCTGGGTGATCCCAGGTCTGCGAGTTGTCGGAGCGGAAACCGTCGTCATACGGATCAAAGCTCGCAAACCTCTCTGCTTCCAACTCAGCTTCCATCCTGCTCAGCTCCCGCTCGTCCTCAGAGTTCCAATCATCATCAGGTTTCACATTCTCATCATCAGGTTTCACAGAGTCCTCAGAGTTCCAATCATTATCAAGATGAGGTTGCGGTAGTTGTGGTTCAACAACCCTTGGTGCAGATGAACTTGATGCACCTTGCACAAATTGTTGTTGTTGTTGTGGTGCATCAGCAGCTGCCACATTCTCCTCAAAACTCCAACGTATCTTGTTGGATTTCTCGTTCTCTATCTTCTGCACACAACCCCACAATGTTTCAACAACATCAGCGTCTTTGCGATACTCATCGTCCAAAAACTGGTCGATCACATATTTTCTCTCGACAGAGATATCTTTGCAAGATGCGTATCATGTTCTCAGGCGTTGTTTGCGTAACTTCGCCAGCTCAAACTTCTTAATAACTTCGACAATTGCATCTTGGCGTTCCTTGTCGTCTATTTCGACTTGTTTTTTGACATAGTTTTGAACTTGTTTGACAGTGTGTGGAAGGTTACAAGCCATTTTTTTGTGTCCACGATCGATAAAACACGACCCACTGCGTATAGCCTTACAACACACCACCTTCCCCACAAAACACTCCGGTGTTTGATTTATGTGTGGAATGCTTGTGTTTTGTGATCCTCTTTTAAAGACATAATAAAAAGGGTATTTATAGCCGTAACAAATGCATAATGGTACTAACAAATGCATAAAAAGGACATTTTCAGGGACTTGTCATTTCAAAGTGTCATATTTCGTGTAAAATTTTAAGCGTACGCGACATTGTCAGTGAGTTGTCATTTCAAAGTGTCATATTTCGTGTATAATTTTAAGCGTACGCGACATTGTCAGTGAGTTGTCATTTCATTGTTCAGAACCTTTAAAAAGTTGTCTGACCTCAATTATTGCTATATAAGCTAGCTATGATTTGATTTCTTCACATATTTGTTACTTCTCTTAACAGTGCCATGGATTCTAACATTAAGAAGTTTAAATGTGTGTTACATTATGATGATCAGCATCGAGGTGTCATTATGTATAATGATTTGACGTACGCAGGGCTAGTTGGGTTGGTGTTGAAGAAATTCAATTTAGATCCAAATATTCCGATTAATTTGTCCTGTAAGTTGGCTTCGTTTAACTATCGTATTGACATTACTGAGGATGATGAAGTAATGTTTTTTGTTGAATGTGCTTGTACTGCTACTGCTGGGGTGGCACAATTGTATGTTGTTCAACCCAACAAATAAGATGATTGCGCTTATCTTGTTTTGTGTTAACTGGTTTGTATTTTATTAATGAACGTTTCTATTCTTATTTGAATAAATGTTTAATTTGGAAACTTATGGTAATGTTTATTGAAACACTGATAACAAAAATCATATAAAGATGAAATTCTTAAAGCATACAAGACACTTATTGATTGATATTGTTAATAATTGAAACGATTCTTCCATAGGGCTCTATGACGTTCATCTGCTTTAGCTTCCTCATTCTCAAAGTGTTCTTGTTCCGCCCATTCAACCATTTGATCGAAAGTGTAATTTGATTGTCCTATGATTTTTTTTTCCGTCTTCGTTTTCACTGGTGTAGTCTGTTATCACATGATCCATCATTTTTGCCAAAGCAGCATTTGGGCATACATGCTTTTCAATAATAAAACTGACACCGCAATGGTCAATGTAAACTTCCAACTGGCCGCCTTGTGATGCTGAAATATCAAACATCACATGCATATCATAGTTGTTTCTTAGCTTGACGGTGATTGAATACCCAGTGTGCGGAACTTCGTAATAAAGAGCATGAATCTTTGTATCGACAATGTTAGACAAGTATTGTTTCAGCTCATCCAGCTTCATTCTTGGAATATTGATGTTCATCTTCCAACCGTTTACATACTCCAGCTTTCCTTCATTGCAAACCAGTTGACCATTATTGTGAACAATAAAATTGAAAATGGTTTGTGAATACGGCGTCGTAGGTTTTTTTTCTTTTCTTTCGTTCAATGTTAAACCGGACACGCTCTTCACGTTTGTTCTTTTTCTCTACCATTTGATGTAGATATCGGACACGCTCTTCACGTTTTAATTTTGTTTCTTCTGAAATTACACATGCAAATGATTCTTCAAAACAACCATCATCTGGAATCAATATTGTGGTTAGATCTTCGCGATTGTCAGAAACAAAAATTTGGATCTTTCCTGCAACATTTGCGAAGTCATACATAACATCAATATCATAATCGCTTTTAATTTCTTTCATACCATTTAACGTGTTGTTTTGTGGCAACATGTAATATAGACTTTGGACCATTGACGGTAATTTTCTCTTCAGATAGGTAACCATATCTTTAAAATCAAATTGTGGAACAATAATATTCAAGTGTGAACCACCTTCATATGTTAGTGGGTTAAGTATAAATTTTCCATTGTAGTTGATAGTGAATTCGAATGTATGGTTATTAGATGTTGACATTTGGTGAATGAAAGAAGACACAATTGGTATTGATAACTTGATACCACATAACCCAAGAATATATATATAGATACCACAAAGGTGAGTTGTCATTTCTTTGTCAGAAGTGATTTACGAGTAATCAATTTAATACTATTTTTACATTAAAGCTGAAAACATATAAAGAAAATGATATCATCGAGAATTGGATAATAGAAATTTGAAAGCATAATAGGACATTACTATTAGAACATAGATAGAATTACAAATTAGTCTTACTGTGACTTGGACGATGGATAGTGGAACTGTTTGTGCTATCATGTCAACAGTGAAAAATGAATAGTGGAACTGACGTGGTGCATCTTTATTTTTAGTTGTCATTTCTAGTATTTTATTAAGGTTTTCTGAAAATACATACTATATTTAAAAAAGAAATTTATTACAAGCTTCATAACAAATGTTACAAACTTAACACAATTACACTAAAACACATAAGTAAAAAGTGCAAACTGGTTACTAACCAAACAAGTTAAACCAACTATTATTAGACTGTTGAGTGTTTAGATCATTTAAATGTTGTGAGGGGTATGGTTGGGAGGGGTATGGTTGGGAGTTATATTGTTCAGAGCCGTGTGTCGGGTTATGATGAGCATGTTGTTCATTACTTGCTTGCCCTTGGTCATACTGGCCTGTTGTGTAAAAATTTGGATTGTATGGTTGTGTTGGTAATGTGTTATGTCCAAACTCATGCGAGGGGTATGGTTGGGAGGGGTATGGTTGGGAGTTATATTGTTCAGAGCCGTGTGCCGGGTTATGATGAGCATGTTGTTCATTACTTGCTTGCCCTTGGTCATACTGGCCTGTTGTGTAAAAATTTGGATTGTATGGTTGTGTTGGTAATGTGTTATGTCCAAACTCATGCGAGGGGTATGTGTGATAAGTAGGAACGGTGTGATGATCAGTTTGATTTGGGTATGAGTCGAATAAAGGAGTAGTTTGTTGTTGCTCCTTAACGGATTTTTTCTTTCTGGGATACTGTTTTCTTTTGTTTAACATTTCATCAGGGACGAACGGTTGCTTGCATTGCCTACGTGTGTGTCCAGCTTCACCGCACCTACGACAATGTCTTACCCTTGGTTCCTCACCCTGGGATGGTATACGGTTAGTATTTTTTGGTCGCCCGGGTTGTGGGTTGTCCATTCGTGGAGGAGTGATAGGTTGTATATGTGTTGGATACTCCCATTCGTGAAACTCTCCAACAAAATTCACTGCCTCTGCATATGTGGCTTGGTATTTTGCTTTTTTAAACCAGTCCTGAACGTACTGGAGACAATTGGTTTGACCCAAAAATCTACTCACAGCAATAACATGACCACAAGGTATACCGGAAAGCTGCCATTTGCGGCAATCACATGTCCTAGACGCTAAGTTCACTTCCCGGTTGTATCTCCCATCAAAAACCTGGAACCGATCTTGGTTAACCACGTATACATTCCAGGTTGCGCTTTTGATTTTTCTCTTTTCCACTTTATGGGTTGCCCAATCAGTTATTTCATACTTCATTTTTGCTGCATAAACAACAAGGCTCTAAGAAGTGACTTTATATTAAAGATAAATATTAAAAGTATAAATATATTCTGTTTGAAAATAAATACCAGCAACTTGTCGCCGTTTAAAATACCAGGCTTGCACCATTTTTCGATATTGCTCGGTCAGCATTGTTATAGGCAGCTTCCTTGATTTTACGGTACAAGCATTAACAGACTCGACGCTGTTAGATGTACAGTAATTGTAGCGAGTTAGTGGGCAATATGCTCTGGACCATCTGTGAACACCCGCTTCTATTAGCTTGTGGTACGCCTCAGGCTGAATAGACAGCAATATTTGCATCTTACTATCAAATTCGTCAGGTGTATACGCTTTGCATATCCTCCAAAATAGCGCCTTTGTTGAGTCTCTTTTTAACTTCAGGTTCATCATTAGATGACGACAGCAAATACCATGAAACGCCAATGGGTATTCATTTCGTACAGCTAACGCAATAGAAGGATGCCTATCAGATATGATAACCAAATCCTGTCTATCGCCTATGCATTCTTTAAGGCATGAAAACCACCATGACCAACATTCACCAGTTTCCCCTCTGCATATACCGTAAGCAATAGGCACAATTTGGTTGTTTCCATCCATGCCTACTGCTAACAAATTTGTTCCTTTGTACAAGCCCTTCAGATGTGCCCCGTCAACTATAAGCAGTGGTCGGAGATGGAGTAAGAAAGTTCGAATCTGAATAACAAAATTGAATACACATTAAACTCTGTAAACCTACCCTAAATTGAATACAATGAAACCAATCATGAAAATTAGAATCACTTACCGAAACACCAATGGCAACGAATAACATCTCGAAAACTCCTTCTTCATTTGTCTTGATACGTGTGATAGTGCCTGGGTTTTTTTTTACTAGGTTGTGACAATAATACGGCAACATTTGAAATGATTCTGTAGGTGAACCCCTAATCATTTGTAACCCATAATCCTTTCCACTCCATGCTTGGTGGTAAGATATACTAATTTTATATTGCGTTAACATGTCTCTTTGCATATCTTTTGGTTTTAAATCTCTTCTAGCATCTTTCAACTTTTCACTAAAAATGTGACCAATAACATTTTTAGTTGCATTTCGATGGTTAGCATATGTTTGAGTTTTATCACACGTGTGATTATCATTCAAACTTGTAACTTCAAACACTGATGTACCTCCCACGCGTCTAGAGTTAATTCTCCATTTACAGTCGTTAAAATGATAGCACTTAACATAATATCTTATAGGTTCTGCCCTTTCGACTAAAAACTGGTAACCTTCTTCTAAACATTTCATCCTAAGTGCTTTGTCTAAGTCATCTCTTGTGTCAAAAAACCTTCCCTTGAAAAAATTTGTATCAATATTATTTTGGTTTGAAATTATTTGTTTGGACTGGTAAAGTGGTGTTTCTGGAACGTCAGGCATGAGCGAAAAAATATTTTTCCACTTATGATGGGTTGGTTTTGGGTTCTCGCTTTTCCCAACAACACCATCATCTTCAACATCTTCATCATCATTCTTATCGTCATCTGACCCGAAAGCAAATGATGAATTCGGTTTTGTGAAATTTGCCTCATCTTTAAAACCAGATTCAAAAATCGCATTATCATTTGATTCAAAATTTTTTGATGGGCCCTCATTTAAAAAATTGGCCTCATCTTTAAAACCCGAGTTGCCTTCATAACCAGAATACCCGATTTCTTTGTTAGTGTTTGTTTCAAAAAAGTTATAAAATGTCGGGTTTTATTGGTTTGAGCTAAAAAATGCCATTTCTTCACATTCTTTCGTTTTAGTGACATAAAGATGCGGCATTTCTTGACTCGATGCAGCGTGTTCAGCAAAGAAAGTTACCTCATCATCGTCAGTGATATCCATTCGAACATCAAATGAGGGGTGCGAAAATTTGAAATTAAGCCGAACACTGGGATCCAACTTGAACTTAGAACGCACAGTTTCATCTAACCATGAGTAACTGATATTAGTATACATAATCACACCTCGTTCGGAATTATCAAAATGTAAAACACATTTGAATTTTTGAAAATCTGAAGTCATTTTTAATATTTGATATGGATGAAAGTGTTTGATATTCAAGAAATATACCACAAACACTAAATATAAGGAGACGATGCTGCAAAAAAAATGTGACCAATAATTACGCAAATGTGATAAGGATGTGACAATTTGAAATGAGAGTTTCGCGTACGTGTATATCATTAAGCGAAATATGACATATTGAATTGAAAATTTTATGACATTGATTTGACAATTGCATGACACATACGGGTACGTATAATTAATTACGCGAAATATGACATTGACTTGACAAGTGCATGCCGTAATTAACAATTTGAAAATGAGAGTTTCGCGTACGTGTATATCATTAAGCGAAATATGACATATTGGATTGAAAATTTTATGACATTGATTTGACAATTGCATGACACATACGGGTACGTATAATTAATTACGCGAAATATGACATTGACTTGACAAGTGCATGCCGTAATTAAACATATTTGAAAATCTGAAGTCATTTTTAGTATTTGATATGGATGAAAGTGTGCGATATTCAAGAAATATACCACAAACACTAAATATAAGGAGACGATGCTGCAAAAAAAATGTGACAACAATAATTAAGCAAATGTGACAAGGATGTGACAATTTGAAATGAGAGGTTCGTGTACGTGTATATCATTAAGCGAAATATGACATAGAATAGAAAATTTTATGACATAGAATAGAAAATTTTATGACATTGATTTGACAATTGCATGACACATACGGGTACGTCTAATTAATTACGCGAAATATGACATTGATTAGACAAGTGCATGTCGTAATTAAACATATCTATTAAATTTCTCCTATAAATACTTGTGTTTAGTTCCATTTCTTTAAACACATCCATATATTCACATTTCTACTCTCTACAAAAATTTAAAAATTCAGACAATGTCCCAACAAAACAAAACCGGATATCAAAATTCCCAATTCGTTCCACCCAAACCAAAAAATTACGCAACATACGCCCCAACACATAATGTTGCAGGTTCTTCAACATCTATGAGCGACCAGGATTGGATAATACCTGGTCCGGCTGGTATTCTTCAACAAGCCATTCTTCGCAAAAATGCAGACATCAGAGAGGGTGGCCCCGAATATTGTGTTGTGCCAACACAAGATTATATAGCGAAAGTAAACGAGGATGTCACTGAGGATGAACATTTTACTAGTGGGCCATGGTTGAGCGCGATTCATAAGGTGTTTAATTCTCAAGGTGTCATCGTAACTGGCTGTTTTGGGGATATAAAGAAGCATTGCGTAAAAGGGAAACTTGAACTTGTTGTAGCTGTTATCAAGTCTTGTACTCCTAACATACTGGGTGACCTTACATGTACACTAAAAGATCCGACAGGGACTATGTCTGGTACAATTCATCACAAAGTCCTTGCAGAAGACAAGGGTCCCAAAGACTATCTCAAAGTCGGAGCTGTTTTGGTACTTCGTAATGTTTCGGTCTTTACCTCAAAATCATCACCGCCTGCTCTTAACATAACAAAAAGGAACTTGGTTGAAGTTTTCGACAAGGATACCGTTTTTAGTGGATGAATATTTACGTATTCATGCCCTATGTTTATGTTTAATATTGTGTATGTAGTGTTTATGAAACACATCGTCCTCTGGTTTAATTGTTTCGTGTCTATGTACGGTTATTGTATTGTGTCTTTATGTAGTCGAATAATACTTGAATAAATGCTTCAAAAATATATCAAATAAAACTTGAAAAAAAATACTTCAACATAGAATAGCATTACATACTAGTTAAACTGTACAACTAACAACATCTTAATTAATCATATCCACACAAACTAGTGTCCTCACACCTACTGTTGTAAAACATGCTACCAAGATTACATCTAATATTGGAGAAAAAGGCATCAACATTATTAATATCAAATTGTGGTGGCCATCTACCCGTAACAAACTCATGTATTAGCCAACATGTGATTACTCCACAATCCATTGAATTTCCTTGTTGTGGGACTAAATATGGTACGTTGTTGTAATGTAATTCGAAGTTGTAGTGTCCACGTCCTGTCCTGGTGAAATGTCCTTGCTCTTCTAAAAACTTGTTCACAACTTCAGTAAAATCCAATACATACTTTCTTATTTGTTGACAACGTTCCATGCTGTGCATAGAGTCGAGTACCAATAAACTGGAATCATGTAAATCAATAATTGCTGTCACCCAGTGATTCTGTGTCGGATTCATCGGCATCAACACCTACATATAAAATTTATTTATGTATACACAATTACATAGTCTAGTAAAGAGTAATTTATACAAAACAAATATATATTGAAAGATCTTTACTTACCCAACGTACAACATCCCATGACGGGTATGGACGTGTGCTACCATCCAATGTTCCCCTCAGCGACGGATTAATCGAAAGCATGGACACGTTACCATTTTCGGTCGGGAACACAGATGCAGTCCATGATTTAGCCACTGTCCATGGTTGGTTGTCTACCCTTTTTCTGATTAATAGCTCTATCCAACAATTCATATGCTGATTCAAAAGATTAAACTAAATCATTTAATGTTCTTGAAACTTAAATAATCTAAACCTCTAACAATTTAAAATAATACACTTACATCGTCAGACAACCAACCACGTTTATCCTCTGGACCCGGATCATTACCCATCCTGTATAAATCCGGAAGTAGATGTTGAAAGAACATAGGTTCTACCACCCAACCCTTTGGATGGCAGTCAAGGTATATCCCATACGGGTACATGAGAAATTCCTCAAAACTTGGATAGTTATTGCGCCTTACCTAAGAAAAAAATATACAATATCGTTACAAGTTTGTTAATTATATAAAACAAATGTTAATAAATTTAAAACATTTTAAGTAGTACCTTTGTAGGATCAACATTAGGAATATTCAAAGGTGAGCCAACAGATGTACCAACACAGGTAACATCATCATCAACCGGTAATTCCTCTAGGTTAAATCGTGGAATTGTTGCCGTACTCTTTGTTAGTTTAGCCCTAGCTCCACGTTTTTTAGGGAGGATTGTAGTGGGTCCTTGTTGGGTCCAGGGAAATTGCTGATATTTACCCGGACGACAATCCCTCCTTGGTCGGTCGACCGCACCCTTAAAAAAGATTAACCAAATAAATTTTTAACGTCATTAACATTATTAAACATATAATTGATGTAACAAAAACAATCACTAATCAATTACAAATAATGACCAAATTTAAAAATAATAATCGAAAATTAATAAGTTACCTGGATGTCAGCAGCATCGTTAGGGCGGGAGGACTGGTGATCAATAGGAGTGGCAAACATGGCGAACCCCATTGGTGTACGGTTAGCAGTACGTCCGGTTGAGGGAAACGCATCGCTAGGGCGGGAGGATGGACCAGGCTGGTGATCAATAGGAGTGGCAAACTTGGCGAACCCATCGCTAAAACCATCAAAGAAAGAGTCATTTGGTGGCCCGTCGCTAAAACCAACATTTTCATCATCAACAACGCTTGATTCTCTATGTACTCGTTGTTTATTGCGAAGTTGGTTTTGCTGCAGTAAAAATGTTAATGAAACAATTAACAAGCCTTCAATGATATTTATACATAAACTCAAAATAAATTGATGTAAAACTATTTACCTTCATTTCAATCTCTTTTATTTTCAGGTCATATTCTTTCAACATAGCGTCATACGATGCCAACTTCTGTAAAACAGCCGGATGTATATCCTCATCCATAGAATGGTATGCTTGTGGCTGTATCACCGGAGGTGCGACCGGATTCCCTTCGAAATACGCTCTACTGTCACGCCACCACTCGGTCAATTCCTCATACTCATCCGGTGTAAGCCTAGGCAACGGTGGTCTTACCTGTAAAAAACATGAAAAATATATATGTCATTAAAAAAACTTAAACAATATTAAATTCATAATAGTTAAAAAAAAATGGATATCTCAAACTCACCTTCAATTGGTCGTCCAAAAACTTGTCAATACGTTCTCTAACGACCAATTTGTTAAAACTCCATGCAATGGACCGGGGATGCAACACTCGATGATGAATGAAAAAATAAGGGCTAGCACCTTTCGGGAACATCTCCAATATCCAAATCTAAAAAAAAACAAATAATAATAATAATAATAATAATAATAATAATAATAATAATAATAATAATAATAATAATAATAATAATAATAATAATAATAATAATAATAATAAAATATACATATACATGAACTGTATAAATAGATAAATGACATACCTTGAAAGCCCATACAAATCCATTCAGCGTGTACTTAGGAAGTTTACTAGGGTCCCTCCCTTCATGAAAGTGCTTATCCCTACGCTCAAATGCTGCATCCCGGAGATGTTGGTACAAAGTTGGCCATACATACGACCCCCACGGATACACATTCCACTTATCTAAATCCTCGACTAGCCTAAACAAAAATCCGTCCACTATATTGCCATGCTCAGTACCTTTCAACACCAACATCAAAACACCTAACAAACAAAGTCGAACACCATCTATGTCGCTCAACTTATTAAAGTCGCCTGTGTTTTTTAGGATTCTTAACAACGTACGAACGTGTATATTACGGGAATCGGTAGAAGAAGGGAACACTCGTCTCCTAAACAAGTTAGGTCCATCCATATACGACTCCCTAAAATCAGTCCCAAACCTTAAACCCGTAACTATACAAAATTCCTCCCTCCCAAACTGAATTTCAACCTCACCTAAACGATCAAGAGTACGTACACGATATTTTAATGGAACTATATTTGTGTCTCCCTCTTGACAAGCAACTTGGTGGCATATAAAATAGTGTATTAACACCCCACTCTCTTGCATATCCGGCATGTCTAACATCCAACCAAAACATGTTTCTCTAAACAATTGTTCCTTAGGGGTGTCCAATATCAATTTTCTAATATCACCAATTAAAGACAACCTACTTCTACATGTAACTTGCGCAGAATAATCCTAAAATAACCAAAAGACATAATAAATATATATTTACAAAACATATACGTAACAAATAAACAATAATTATAATGACAAAAAAAATTATAATTCGAAATTACCCGATTTTCCGCCATTATGACACAGTACACACTACCACAACCACCACCACAAGACTACCACCACAACGACAAAACGCCACCAGCAACAACCACACCACACCACTACAACGGCACAACCGGAGCACCACTTGACCACCACAACTTCACCACTGCCACGCCTCCAAACCACCAACAAAGCACCACCGGAACTATGTTTCTAGCTTATGTGAATTGCCGGAAGTGTGTTTCTAATTTCTACCATATGTGAAAAATTGTACACGACATGTACAAATATAGCAAAATGCGTTTCGTTCTATCAAATCAAAATAAAGAATTGCTCCTTCCCCATGCAAAATGCTCCTTCCCCATGCAATTAGCTCCTTCCCCATGCAAAATTACACACATGTCGCGTATATATATATATGTCGCGTATATATATACGCGACATGTATAATTTTTTTTTTTTTTTTTTTTTGTCCCGAGCTTCGTTATGCAACACGTGTATGTCAAGAATGTCGCGTAGATGTTTAAGCGACATGTTGGGGTATATGAGAAAACGGCTGTATCCTGGGGTATTTTGAGGAACAACTAGTTAAAATTGGGTATGTGACTAATTTTTTCGCTTCTTTCGGGTCGACTTGTTTTGGTATATAGATAGAACACGTCAACAAGTTCTTGAAATGAAAGAAGTAAAGGGAATATGGCTAACATTATATATATATATTAAAGACAAACGTCGGTGCCTTTATTTTAATATATCGGGATGAATTTTATAATCTAAAGTTAGTGTCTGTGGAATTTTATAATTGGAAATGTCGTATTATATTGTAGCTACGCTTCATAGTATAGTGGGTGTGTCCTTTGTTGGGTGTTGTTTAAACGTTGAACTTGATACGTGGCATGTTTTCCTTGCGTGTCTGGGTTCCCAGCCACTAATATTGTATCCACGTCGGTGGTATATTTTAAGGTGCACCTTCATATTATATTGTCCAAATTAACTATATATATCATTATATTATAAGTATATATTAAAACCCGTGATGACGACGTCGTTTGGCTTGCCTTTTTTCCCGCCAATTTTTTTGGGCCACCACTGATCTGCTATTATTGATCCATATTATTGATCCATGTTTGTTTCTTGATCCATCTCCACTAGGTCTGTTCGTTATATTTGATCCGTTCTTTTTTTATCCCGTTTTATACACACATATCACCGATATTTGTTCCGTAACCCTAGCCTAGAAGCTGCTGATTTTGGTGGTGCAGTCGGGTTGTCGCTGTGATAACCCATGATCCGTCTCAGATGATCGACGATCTTTGCTTTCTGTTGGGTCATTTCAGAAGGCGAAAGTTAGGGTTTCAGAGGGAACCCTCAATTTTTTACGTGGTTGGGTTTTCGATCAGGTAAACCTTATTTAAAACGAAGCCCCATCTTATTTGCTCGATTGGGTTTCGGTTTGTGGGGCTTTTGAAATAGTAAGCTGAAAACCCTAATTTTTAGGGTTTGATTGTTCAGCCACTTTTGGTATCTTGGCGGAACAATTAAGGGGGAAATGGTGCCGTTTTCTTTGTGGGGAAAACGGCGTCGAGATGATTAGTTGGGTGTTCTAGCAACCATTATCTCTATCAATTTTTAAATATATAATGTAGTAGTCGCCTGTGATGATTAGTTGTTATTTTCTGAATAAAATGAAGTTGGTCATCAATGATTCGACCCGTAGCTTGGCCTGGCAATAACAGGATGCCATGTAGTTGTTACTATGCAACCTTCTTTTTTTCAGCCATGGCAACTGCTTGATGTGGGATGCTATTTTTATATGGCGCTATAAAACGTGGTCACAAATATGATTATAAACTGTTATCATAAGTTGTATATAAGCTGTGATCACAGTTACCATTGATATATGATTAATTGACAACGTGAACGACGCTGTTTTGCGTCTCTTTGTGTTGTGGTTACAGCCGCTGCCGGTACTTCACCGTCACGCCGAGGCAGCTGCTCATCCGTGGTTTGCCACCCGTATCTTGGCTAGGCAGTCACACCGAGAATGTGATTGCAGCCATGGCGGGTGATAAACGAGGATGATAAATTACTGTATGCGTTTCCATATATAAAAAAAATGCCAATGATGATGGATGATTGCAGTTGTATAACTGAAACATGTTCCTTCCAGAAGTCGGTACCTTGGCGAGGCGACCTGTGGGTTGCAGCCAATGTAGTTTGCCGGCTACGGGTGCATGTGTGTATTCCAATCTGAGCCTAATTTTTTTGCTGTGATGATTGCTCAAGCATGATATCTTGCTGCATTGTGTGTACGGATGGCAAAGTGCAAGAAACACTCGCCTCAAAAACCTTTACGCGTGCACCAGGCCACGAATAAATCGGACCAAACATTTCTGTTTTTATAGGCGATGATGATAATTTTCCAGCTTTTGTGTTGATGCATTTATCTGAGCCTTATTTGTTACCATTACGCGTGTGTACTTCTACCATTATCAGCAATGATGGTTGCCATACCTGATGCGAAAGTATCAACCAACGGTTAGCTTCCCATTTTGCTTTATTGCCATTTTTTATTTCTTTATATTGGTTACATGTTGTTCATTGATTTCAGTTTCGCCATTTCTATATGCAGGTTATTATTAAGGCTAGGAATTCTACAAGTCACGCCACTTTTATGCCCGTAAGAGACTTTCATTCATAATTTTCGTTGTATGTTAGTATAATCGATACAACATAGAAATTATTGTGCTATTTTGTTAGGTTTCACCTTTTTAAAATAACTGCTTATTTGTTATTTCACGCTTCTAGGTTACGAAAAATGGCTTGCTTATCGGTACAGCAGGTCACACCACCAGATGCTCAACGCCGAAACCCTCAGTCAAACATACATGTGTAACTCATATGCAGATAATTGTACTTATCACAGGTTCAATTTCTTAACCTCAAATGATTGCTCTTTAGCCTATTTACTTTGATATTAGTTGAGGTTGATGCTAAATGTTTATGCTCATATGTAGATAATTTCTATTGACTATGACAAAAGAAATACGACAAAGAATAGCTATGTTCCTCCCGATAAGAAAGCGTTACATATTCGACGCCTCATAAATGGTTAGTTATTTCATTTTTTAATTATTTCACGTCCCTTTCATTTTAGCGGCACTATTATTACTAATAACGGTAATCGCTTATTTCATATGGATTGTATATGCAGTTGAGTACATTAAAACCCTCCAAGAAAAGTTTAGAACACTTGAGGAGCAGACCCCGAATACAAACAGGAAATCTGTAAGCTTTGAGATGGTGCCTGATGATCTTGACAATTTGTGATCAGGTCAGAATTAGTACCAAACTCTTTGATTTTATATTTCAAAATGTGTTTGGATGCGAATCCAATGATTTCCATATCTTACTGCAGATGGCGGGAAAGGAAAGGCTGAAGCGGATGTGGCGATATGAAGATGGTTTACTACATTCTGTATAGTGGTTTTCTTCGTGATGTAGCAGGTATGTACAGAAACACTAATTTGCCACACATGTTTCACTACCTTTGTAGACACATGCCTGACAAAGGTGAATCAGGTTCACTTAGTGCAATGGCTGGTGCGGCTGAAACAGTACAGGAGAACGTTGAACATCGGATCAGGGACAAAGGGAAACATATCCTAATTGAGGAAGATGTGGTTTGGTGCAAAACTTCAGGTCGATTCTTGCTACAAAATCCGAGGATTTCGCACTAAGAAAACTGACAAATGGCAACGAGCTCTACCCAATAACATCACACTCCTACTTGGCAGGTACACACAGGTCACGCCTATTGAAAACCAAGGTTTCCCGCTGCATCATTTTACTTTTGTAGCCTATAATGAAATAGGTCACCGAGCAGGCTCACGAGACTTGATTCTTACAGGTACCATACGAAACTGAAAACACTCTAAAAACAAATAACATACTAATACAAAAAAGGTTTCAACAGATTACATTGGCACAGTTCGCAACATAGGAGCACTACAAGAATCTGGAGATTCAACGAGAAATCGCGTAACTAGAAGGAACATCGACATACAGAATGTCAGGTATGTTGGTTGCCTGTCATTTTACATTACTCAAAAATATTGTGCACTGAATAACAAAATGATCACTAAATGTAGTGGTAATACTCTGACATTCACTCTAAAAACAAATAACATATTAATAAGAAATACTATTTTTATCGACTTCTGTAGGAATGCGTGAAAGACGTAGAAGAGAATTTATATATACCAGGTAATTGCATAAATGAAGAGACAAGAAGGATAGTCATATGGAGATTTACAAAAACAGAGAATATCCCCGATGATGAAGAAGACATTGACGAGGATACAGTAAGTTTGCCTCTACTTTATAGCTAGATTATCAAAAATCGTTACTAGAACATGGTTTGGTAAATTATACCCCCATCCTGTTTCACCTATTTCCAGATAACAAGTTTGACTTTCACTCTTTGTTTTCATGCTTTACTGACTTTCACTCTTTGTTTCACCTATTTCCAGATAACAAGATTGAAGATGAGGAAGATAATGATGACGATGATGATGACGACGAAGATAATGAAGTTGAAGATGATGACGATGACGATGAAGATGAGGATGAAGAGGATGCAAACACTAAAAAGAAGGTAATAACTCACTAATATTTATTTGGTTCAAATTGGGCCGGTCAAATAGATCAGCAATATTGCTTTTTGAATGGGTCAATTCGGGTAATGTTTTATCTCTGACGTCTTAAATGGATAAAATGGTTGTGGGTTCAAGTCCCGTCAAAATGGGTCATTCTTGGGTTTGTCGTTACTGTCAAGTAAGAATAACAGAATCTCCATAGTTTACTGTTTTTGTCCAAACAGCATACGTACAAAATTTTGCTCAGTATCTTATGTAATTACACTTTGAATTTGTTTAATAATGATTAACTTGGTTTTTTTAACTATAAGCAATAAGAATTGGTCTTTGACTGCTGATTTTTTTAAATGATGGGAAATTGACAGGAAGACTGGACTTAAAGCTGCTACAAGGACTTATGAGCGAAATGAATTTGAATTGCAACTGTTCTTGAGCGAGGAGAGGTGAACCAACTGATACCCATAGTCTTTTTGTGGCCTGAGATAGGTGAGTTACTGATTTAGATGTTGTTTATAGAACAATACGGTTGACTGTGCTGGAAACTGATGAGCACCAAATTCAAGGTTAATAACTGGATCATTTATATTCGTTGCAGATGGTGAGGACATTTTTATGGTCAATAACGGCTGCAGCAGAGTTATACCTGAATGTGTTACATATACCTCCACGGCCCAAGCTGCAGGCCCTTCATCTAATGAAAGTCGTCAAAGCTCTGTTGCAGTAACAGAACCCTGCAATGTAAGTACATATTGAACTTTGCTTATACGAAAAAGAACAGATCCATTTCTTTCGACCTAATAAAGAAGAAAAAACATGTGTGGGAATAGTTAAGGCCCGGGAATTATGGCCCAGATCCATTTCTTTTGGCCTAATACCCCCACCCCACTTACTAACTACTCCATTCTTTTTTATTGGTTAAAAATATTGATTCATTATAGTTTATATTAAACATGTATGCACAGGAACTTAGGTTCCAGTATGTTGCTATGTATCTTGGCTTAGTATTTTGGTATGTATCTTGGCTTGGAAATTTGATTTGCACAGGAACTTAGGTTCCAGTATGTTGCGTTTTACTTGGCTGTGATGATTGTTCGAATATGATGTATTGCTGCACTATGTGGACGGATGGCAGAGTGCAATAAACACTCGCCTCAGCAACCTTCACGAGTGTACCAGTGCACGAATAAATCTGAGCCCACTTTTCTCTTTCTAGCGGTGTTATTTTACCTGATACGAAGGGTGCATTAATTCCCTTTTGTTGGTTGTTGTTGAAGGTAACGACCAGCTGCTGGATGGGTCGGTACGCGTACGCGCCAACACTACAACCGACGTCTAAGAAAAAAAAGAACCTGCTGGTCTCCAGGAACAACCTGGTAGTTTAAAAGGTTAGTCCTACAAAAATGAATTCTTGTATCCGTGTAACGCCTAAATATTCTACTTTATTTATGCAAAATCACCTTCGCCAAAAAACAGGCCCGCCCGCAACGCGGCGGACCGCTGCCATTCTCGTATCTATACTAAAGAGCAAGTGTTGACTTAATATAATATTGCTCCCTTCATTAAAAATTTATTAAACCTTGAGCCCATGAGATTAGCCCACCATTGGCCCATTATGTGGGTATGAAGTTTCGACAATTGGCAAAAAGTACCCTTGAAGTTGAAAACTCTTTGTAAAAGGAGTCCTTTTTCAAAAAATCTGTTTCGAAAATTTGGAAAAATTACGGAAAATACCCCTAAAGTCATCGCCTCTTTACAGAAGAAGTCATTTTTCGCAAAGTCTTAAAAAATGTAAAACAAACATATATTTTTTTTAAATCTCTTCACTATATAATAAACTTTTGTAAATGCTACTCTTTCGCATGAAGAAAAAAAGAAGAATAAAAAGAGTAAAGAAACATAATTTAAATAAATAAAAATAATACACAACTAAACAAAAAAAAAAAAAAAATTACCACGACTGCTTTTTTAAATCTTACGACTGTTTTTTTAAATCTTACGACTGTTTTTTTTAAATCTAACGAATAGTCCCCTGCAACGCGGGGGTCGTATTCCTCGTTTAGGAATATGGCTAACATTTTTGATAATTAAATATTCTTTCGGGTCGACTTGTTTTGGTATATAGATAGAACACATGTTTGTTGCATTTACTTTGCTAAACCACCATTAGCCCAAATCCACCTCCTGCCCTTTATATAGATCAGATATATATGTTGGAATTTAACTAGCATGATCAACATCTAATTAAATAAACACATCAAGAGTAGAAGCGGAAGCAAGATCGTATTTAACACGTATAAAGAATTACATAATAATAAATAAGGGTTACCTCGAGATCCTAGCAAGAACAAGGATCAATTCTTCTCTTCTAATCACAAGATCAAAAAAGATGGATTAACGTGGATCCCCTTATCGTTTTGATCCAAAATCCAAGATGAACAACTAAAGTAAGTTGTTACCGAACTCATGTACACACGTACTATAACCGATCAAGCAATGATGCTAGTGATTAGACACGTTATTAAACCAAAAAATAAATTTTTCTACACAAAAATTTTGTTTAATAATAAAAGTCGATTTACTTTGCAAAAACAATGTTTGATTGAATTGTTTAATAAAACAATCAACCAACTGTCCCACTTGTAAAAGCTGGTGTTCGACTTGATTGAGAAGAAAAGAAGTCAACAAACATTAAAGGCTATAGTAAATTGCACATACACGTCAATTTAATAAAGACCCTATAGATTTGTTTTTATAGTGAATATACCTTGAAGCACAAGACAATATATGGATCGATTAAGGGTTAGAAACCCTTTTCCAAAACCGGTCACCCTTAATTAAAGGGTTCTAGATCCTTCTTTGCTTCCCATTTTCACTAATGGTCTTTCCTTTATTCTCTAACGGTCGTTAGTCAACACCGTTAGTTTACATCACGTCCGTTATGTATTATTTTGTGTCCAAATAATTAATACATATAAATAATTATACATATTAATTATTTACTTGATCATCATACGTAGAGTGTGCAATCCCTCGATCCCGAGTTCGAATCTACACATACACATTTAATATTTTTTTCCATTAACACCGTTATAAGATTTCAGAGACTTAAAAGTTGTACGGAGTAATTAAATACGAGGTCAACAAGTTCTTGAAATGAAAGAAATAAAGGAATATGGCCAACATTTAGGAACATGGCTAAAATCTGACTTTCAACCTTCTTTGCTTTTATATTTAGGAATATGGCTAAAAGCTCTAAAATCTGTATATAAATAGCTTCTCCTTGCAAATTTAAACATCTCAGCGGGAAGCACAGTCCAAATTACTCTGTTTCTGTAAGTTGATAATCCTATATGCTTTTTATTTATTTAGTTATTTGCAAGTCTTTGAATGCCTGCCTGATGTATAGTTTTAATTGTATTACTCATCTCACTGTTAGTATTTGATGATCATATATATTACGTAAAACAAATATATGATATAAATGAAATAAGCAAAGAGATAATAACAAAGTTATGACTACAAATATATGTATTCGGTACACAAATATATTATGTAACACAAATATATGTATTCGGTACCGAATCGGGATTTCCCGAATTAGTCCCGTACCGTTCTCGAAAGGTACCGAATTTTTTTTTTTTTTTTTTTTTTTTTGTCTTATTTCATGGTACCGGTACCGTATATCGGGAATCGGTACAGCTTCGATACGGTACCGGTACGATCCCAGTTTGGTTTCGGGATTCGGTTTGAAATGGTCATCCCTAGTTAGTACACAATGCTGATATAATTATATAAACAATCAACTAATTATTTATTGTTAACAGAAGGTCCAGATAAGCCCCCTTCATCTTTCCCAAAGGGTTTTTAACTCTCTCGAAAAGACCAGATAAGCAAAAGGTCCAGAAAACTCTCTCAGAAAAGGTTCAACTATGGAAGCGGATGGCAGGAGGTAAACATTAATTAATATAAATAAATTTATAAATTCATTTCAGATGTGTACTTTCACTGTGTTCTCGAGTTGAGTAAAAAGGAAGAAGTAAAGTGAAAGTGAGAAAGTTTGTGTTCTCTAGTTTTTTTTCGAAAGTAAAGTGAGGTAAAATGAAGTAAAGTGGTTATATTTTAGTTATAAAACTTTCACTCCACTTTTGGAGTAAAAGTCACTTTACTTCCTCTCTCTTACTTTACTTTCTCTTTCTTTCCCTTTCATTCATTTTTTTTTTCTCTATAACGCAGAAAATTGCACCTAGCTTAATAAGCCCACACAGTATCTCTCTATCTAAATTTATTACTCCACTGGATTTGAAATCTCTCTATCAAATCTCATCGTATAGCTCCAAACCAATTAGTATGTATATGTTTGTGATGAAATCTCATCGGATGTTGTTTATGATACCGTCAGTGGTTTTAGCTGAAAATTTTATGGGGGTATGTTTTTTTGGCTTCTTCTTCTTATTGTTAATTAGTTTTGATAACTGTTATTATTTATATGATGATGATGATGATGATGATGATGTTTATTGAAAGATGAATGATAGAGGTTAAGGTTTAGAGAGAAGAAGGAGAGGTTTGAATCATGTTTAGTTGGTTGTATAATTAAGTATAATCATTTTCTTACTTGACTGTCCGGCCTAGATAAGCAAGCAGTTTCTTCATACTAGTATATGTTTTTAGTATTACATTAAGGGTTAACACCCAAATATTTGTTGTTATTAATAAAGTCTTAATTTGTTTGTTATCATCATTTATATAGGTTATTGAAGCAGGGTCCGTATGGTATCTACGCAGGGTCGTGTGCAGCTGTGATTCAAACAGCATCTCAAATGGTTGAAGCCACTGGCTATACTCAATTGCTTTTGAGAATCGCTGTTTTAGCTTTCGCTGTGAACGTTGCTGCAGCCCTGTGGGCATTTTCTTTCACTGGTGTCATTGAAGACGATAGCTGGAAAATTCTTGTTTTCAAAACCGTGTTTTATTTTACCGCTATCCTATCCCCTTTCTCGGCCGTTTCACTGCTCCTTCCAAAGAAACTCAAATGGTACCTTTTTGCCATTATATGTGTGACCATGATATGCCTGATTATAACTCTTTTCAAGAACAAGCTGTTCATGACTGCTGATGATCAAGTACTGCCGATTTCTAAGGCTCGTATACCTGCAAAAGAAGAACACAATCTTGGAGGAAGTGGATCATCTCCAACTCTACCATGCATTTCTGCAACGGGTCCTGCTACTAGCCAAGAACAACCCAATTTAAATGGAACTAAAGTTAAAATTACAACGCTATGAGCCACGATTTTTAGTTAAAGGAGCCGTCTGTGCTCAATGCAAATAGTCATAGGGATATATATAATTACAACGCTATGCAGAGGCGGAGCCACGTTTTTTAGTTAAAGGAGCCATCTGTGCTCAATGCAAATAGTCATAGGGATATATAGGAGCCACGATTTTTAGTTAAAGGAGCCGTCTGTGCTCAATGCAAATAGTCATGGGGATATATATATATATATATATATATATATATATATATATATATATATACACTAGTTGTCATAGCCCGCCCGATGGGCGGGCATGCTTTGTAATTTTCATTTTTTAATTTACACGCTCTTTACTATAATTGTTAATTATTGAGACACATAAAAAACGAATCTTGGATTATTTAGCCATTAGCAATTGTCCAAGTTCTTTGTATTCATGCTTTGTAATTTTTTCTTTTGTAATTTTCACGCTCTTTATTATAATTGTTAATTAAAGAGCGACATAAAAAGCGAATCTTGGATCATTTAGCGATTAGCAATTGTCCATATTCTTTATATTTTGCTTTCTTTTGTTTTACTTTGTTTTACATTGTCATTATTAGTGTATTTGTAGTTCTTGGACACACTATTATTTTGAATGCCAAGTTGCCTGTTTGACACCTTCATTCCAGAACCTTGACAACCGGCACATTTCATTGAAGCACTTTGACCCGTTACACGGCATGACTTGTGATTATTCTTTGAATGTACTACTTCACAAATAAAATATACGTTTATCGAATATGAGAGAAACTACAAATCTTGAAAACCTTCGTGTTACAAACTTATTTACATGAACCATCTGCTCTTCGAGCCATGACTAAGCCAATTCCAAGCTTTCATGTAAGTTGCATCCTAGCTTTTGCAACGGTTAAAATGGCAAGACCTTTAGCTCCTTTAATAACTGGTGCAGGAATAGACCTTTCGGGATTTATCCTTGTTACCTGCCCAAATCGTAATAGTAGCTTGTTGTAAATTAAAGAAAAACATT
The DNA here is from genome assembly GCA_021014915.2 of Artemisia tridentata subsp. tridentata. Lineage (NCBI taxonomy): Eukaryota > Viridiplantae > Streptophyta > Magnoliopsida > Asterales > Asteraceae > Artemisia > Artemisia tridentata. The sequence continues at coordinate 338,041,108 of CP139501.1, forward strand.
TATAAACTTACATTTTAATGAATCTACATCAAACCCACCATCTACTGGTTTTTATCTCTTGACACCATTTCATTTGATTAACGATTGCTTCCATGCCTACTATTCTGATGAATTTTTGGCACCATTTCATTTGATTAACGATGTCTGTTGTGGTTTACTTCCATGCCTACTTTAGAAATTTATCCAGGAAAAAATTATATTGATTTCTTATAATTTCTACGCTTTTCCCTCCTTCCGAATGAGCGTGGCTTTCAATTTTTGCATGACTTATAATTATCGTTGGAATATTTTTCTATAGCGAAAGAAGGTTGTAAAATTACATTTTAAGACATACTTCGTAGGTAATAATCAGATATGACATGATCAAATGATATCGGGTTTGCCCTTGACATTGTTGCCACTACTTTTATTATCCCGATGGGCGGGCATGACTTATAAATATTTTTTGAAGGTATTGGTTAACGAATAATAAGATATAAACGTATCAATTTTATATTGAATGCATTAACAATAAAAATAAATGAAAGTTAACAATTATAGAATAATTAAATATACAAAGTTCTTTGTAACAGCGTAGTATATGTTTAAAACTCAAATGTGAAATAAAGCTTCTTTATACACAACATTTGTTGTTGATATTGCGTAATTACCATCATTATCACAACAACATCACATAATTAAAACCCAAAATAATCATAAGTTAGTTTGCCCATTGATTGATTAGCCTGAAAAGGGTGTGTTTAGTGGGTGCTTATATCAAGTCAATGTAGCATATATAAACTTTTTATATGCTTATATGTAGTACCCTCCCAGTTGGGCACAAACTTTTGGTATAAACTGTTCTAATACAACATCAAACTTTTTAAGGGGAGGAAGCTTATATATTCAGGGGGTGCTTATATCCTAATGCAACCAAAAAGACATGAGCCGCATGTCTACTTAATGTATCATAAATACTAAAGAGCATTTTCAACTCCTAGATATCCTAATGTAACCTTTCATAGTCAGTCCCATCATCCGTGTAGATGGCATCTTGGTTTGATTCTGTGGTGCCGTCCCATCATCCGTGTAGATGGCATCTTGGTTTGATTCTGTGGTGCCATCGTTTGTCATGTTATCCAACTGCCTCAGCTTGTCAGTTTATTTCGAGAAAAAAAAATCATAAGCAGGTACAGAGTCCTTATTTCAAGTGCTTAACGAAGATGAAAGCAAAAGCACTTCAAATTCAACCTTCCATCGATAAACTCTAGAAAAATTCAATGCTGGGATTTCAGAGATGCATACACTGGTATTTTTTTGAATTGTGCGTATGAAGAGTTTAGTATTTTTTCAGTCGGGTTATCATAATATGGTTTCAATCCTTTTTTAACATCTTATATCGTTACATGGTAAGAGGCATTGTCATAAAACTATGAAATATAAATAATAATGAATGTTACAATGACAAATATTATACAAATTCTGAGTAGTGAAATACATCATGAAGATACCAATTGTAAATACTATTTCCTTAATGACCTCCTATGTACCCATAAGATGCTGTGAGTATGCCACCTTCAGAGTAGTCACTGGTTGTGGATAAGAATTTCAAATTTGGCGGAAGAGCTGCAAATAAAAAACAATGTTAAGAAGCTTGTACCGTTAAAACTGTTAGCGGCTTTAATTTATACCCGCACAGCACATGTTGATACCATAACCGTTCTCACATGCTTCAACCCATGGGTCTGGTTATTTGCATATACTAACATATTTTTCAAATTAGGTTCGATGGTGTATTGCAATATCAATTCAAATGGTTCATCGTTTTGACATACCTGGTAAACAAAGCCCGTAGCACTACAACATATACTAATTAACATGCATATAGGAACCAACAATGCCGGGAATCCTCGTTCCAAGGATACAAATCCCAAATCTTTGAAGTTACAGATGTAATCCTGCAGTTGAGAGATACACTCTTTTATTATAATTGGCATGCGTAGATAAAATAAATGTATTTATCGGATACAATCTGTGAGTGTACTTCAAGATGGTTTTAATCTTAAATTGCTAGTTTTTATCGTATTCTGTCGATGTATCTCTAGGGATTTGCAGACAAATCTAAAACTCTTAATTTGTTGTTTTCAAAGCCGTCTTCTTCTTATTGAAAGATGAATGATAGAGGTTATTATTTATTGTTAATTAGTTTTGATACCTGTTATTATTTATATGATGTTGTTGTTTATTGAAAGATGAATGATAGAGGTTAAGGTTTAGAGAGAAGAAGGAGAGGTTTGAATCATGTTTAGTTGGTTGTATAATTAAGTATAATCATTTTCTTACTTGACTGTCCGGCCTAGATAAGCAGTTTCTTCATACTAGTATATGTTTTTAGTATTACATTAAGGGTTAACACCCAAATATTTGTTGTTATTAATAAAGTCTTAATTTGTTTGTTATCATCATTTATATAGGTTATTGAAGCAGGGTCCGTATGGTATCTACGCAGGGTCGTGTGCAGCTGTGATTCAAACAGCATCTCAAATGGTTGAAGCCACTGGCTATACTCGATTGCTTTTGAGAATCGCTGTTTTAGCTTTCGCTGTGAACGTTTGTGCAGCGCTCTGGGCATTTTCTTTTACTGGTGTAATTGAAGACCATAGCTTGGAAATTCTTGTTTTCAAAACCGTCTTTTATTTTACTGCTATCCTATCCCCTTACACGGCCGTTTCAGTGCTGTTTCCAAAGAAACTAGGATGGTACCTTCTTGCCATTATATGTGTGATCATGATATACCTGTTTATTACTCTTTTCAAGAACAGGCTAAAAGCCAGCATCAAATTAGCTTATGAAAAAGTTGTTGATGCGGCATTTTGGATGCGTTCGTTCATGACTAATGATGATCAAGTACTGCCTATCACTTAGAAATGGTTAAATAATTAATGTGCAAATGTCTAGTATCGAACCCGAGACCTCGGGATTGCACACATTACAAATGAGTATTAAGGAATAATAATAAATGTATTTTTATATATTTATTATTAACACAAGAACTTAACGACCGTTAGTGTTTTCCGTTAAATGACTAACGACCGTTAAACGCAAATAAGGAAAGAGTGTTTGTATGTAATTAGGAAACAAGGAAAAAAGATCTAGAACCCTCATTGGGTTGGATCGGCCGAACAAGGGTATTAGGGCAACCCATTGCCTAACTTGTTCCCAAAGTTTCCTAAACACTATATAAACAAACCTAGGGTAATTGTTTTGGCTAATCTTTTGTGCACACAATTATCCCTAAGTTTTTTTCTTGTTCTTTCTCTTGGTTGCCGATCGTATACCCTCTCCAAGGGTTATAGGATCGATTTTTGTTAATCAAAAATAAATCTTGTGTTTTACTTGCATAACCTTAATACGGTTTAATTTGTGTGTACAAGAACGAGGTAATAACTCACTATAGTTATTATCAAGAGATCAAATAACAAAACGGTAAGGGGTTATTCATTGATCTAGTTTAATAAATAATCAAGATTTATTGAAGTGCATCGGGTACGTTTTCTATTTATGTTTAAGTTAATAATTATGTGTTATATGTTATTGTTTACACGCTTCCGCATACTTGTGTACTTTGATTATGGAGTTTATATGATTGTCATAGTTTTCTAATTCCAACAGTGGCATCACGAGCCATGTATAACATGTAATTGATTACTTAAACAATAAAAAAAAACGTATCTTTAAATTGTTTAGAATATACATGTTTTAATTTTCTAGGGTTTTATTATTAAAATTTTGTTTTTTTTAATAAAAGTCGAAACCCTAACCCTAATTTAGGGGGGGTGTCGATTTGATCATAAACCCTAATTAGGGTTTGTGTTTTTCATAATTAATTGTAATTAATTAGAAACCCTAGGTCTTTTAACAATTGTTGTGTTATGAATCTTGTGACCTAATTGCTATATGATATGCATGAATCCGTGACTATACATGCATAATTAGTCACGGATAAATTACTTGAATTAAATTGTTTAGATGTTTGCTACATGTTTAGATAAATCTAAAATTAGGGAAGACCTAATATATATTAAATTAATGAATCGGTTATGTGCAACGTGGTATATTATCATTAAAACTTACGCGGCCAATTGTTGGCGACTGTGGTCCATTGGGTACAATGAGCTCGAAAACCAATGGGAGTTTTATTGATTCTATACATAATAATTCACATATAGATTATTAATAGGATTTGTTTAAAAGGTTGCATGTGGCTAGATGTTTCACTTACAATTAATTGTTTTAATTGTTTTATTATTAGTTAATTGTTTGTTTTCTTTTAATTACTTGTTTATTGTTTTTTTATATATGTGATATGTTAAAGTAAGCAATAAAAAGGGTAATTTTCAAAGAAAATTAAATTGGACTAATAATGGTGAAACATAAAGTAATAAAGTAAGGATCTTGCAAAGTCTTATGTGCCGATAGTGGTTCGCTTCGCACGGTAATTTGCTCCCAGGCGAGACTAGCAAGATCTAAACTTTGTCACTTATTTTTAAGACTAAGATCATAAACTTTTGCTTGATTGATGTTTTTGTACAATAGTGTGTGAAAGGCGGACCAAAGTTGACAAACTGTGTGGTGGGTTTATCTGGAGAGGGGTTTTTTAAGAGATTCGCTCCTACCGGCTCTCCGGGCCCGCTTGTGCGTCAACTGCGACTTACCTATATCACTATTTACGTACACTGTCATCTTAAGGGTGATTTAGCTCAATTCCACGCGCCACTTTTGTGGCAAATATCCGAATAACATGTAAGTAGTAGGATATGTGGGAGATAATTGTTGGTACTTCTTTAATTGGTGAACCCAATACCTCAAGTAAATAGTTTTTGGTTTACTCTTAAACTAATTGGTAAATTAAAATTGTTTTGAAAACAAATGATACAAAGATGAGTGCATGCATCTTTGTACATGTTTTTGTCACATCAAAAACTAAATACCCTAAAATTTAAGTTACGTGCCATCTAACTATAAGGAACACTTGAAGTTAATTTTGGGTATGCGTGAGACCTGGACCAAAATTAATGACAAGGTAAATTTCCGAGTGTGCGTGAGACCACACATGGATGAATTTGCAGTTTCTAAGTTAGACAACTTAATTAAGATGATGCGTGAGACCTAGAGCTTAAGGCATGAGATGGGATAAAACATGCTTACGTGACATATTGATGAATCAATATGTAGTAAATCTCATAAATTATCTAGGAATTGGAAAATTTGTTTGCCAATTATTGTACGACAGATTACCATCTTTTGTACTTCCACTACTAGCAGATCAACTGATGTAGTGGAATTATGTAAAGTTGGATCCTAGATTTTCAAGGAAATTAAGTTGGTTATATGAATATATCCATGGGTATTATATTTTATTGAGAATAAGTATTATCGAAAATACTAATGTTTGAACTTTTCTATTTTCTGTAGAAATGGCTCAACCCAATAACACCGCACAAAGTTCTGCCTTCAAAGTTATTTTTGAAGGAGAAAAATCGGCTGGCCCTGAAGCAATTTTGGATTTGATCAGAAAATTGTATTGCTGTAGGCAAGGGGATGGTAAACCAGTAGCTGATCATGTGTTGGTCATGAAGAGTTACATGGACCAGCTATCACAGATCAACTATGTTGTTCCTGAGGATACATGTGTGAACTTAATCATCCAATCCTTGAACAAGGATTTTATGGGTTTCGTTCAGAATTTCAACATGCATTGCTCGGGGAAGACAGTTTCTGAGTTACTCGCATTGCTTGTTGACTATGAGAAACACTTACCACCCAAGGGCAAGGCTCCTACTCCGCAAGTGTTGGCAATTCAAGGAGGTAGGATCCAGAAAAAATCGCGTGTGAACAAGGGTAAGGGTAAAGGTGATAAAGGCAAGCAGGTCATGGCCTATCAACCAAATCCTAAGGTGAATCAACACCAGCCCAAGAAGAACAAGGTGAGTCCTCCAGGAAAGAAGGATCAGGCTTGTCACCACTGTCATGAAGTAGGGCACTGGAAGAGGAACTGTCCGCTCTACATCAATGACTTGCGACAGAAGAAGCAAAAGAGTGAAGCTGGTAATCCCAGCTCTTCAGGTGCGTTCTTTGTAATCGAATTATTTACTCTAACTCGTAAGTTAAATTCCTGGGTATATGATACGGGATGTGGTATTCATATTTGCAATACTATGCAGGGGTTTAGAGTTGAGAGAAAGCTGGCCTATGGACAACAATTCTTGCACGTGGGTAATGGAGCACATGCAGCAGTTGAAGCTATAGGCATATTTGATTTAGTGTTGCCTTCGGGCTTAGTACTATCTTTAAATAATTGTCATTATGCACCGTCAATTGTTAGAGGTGTTATTTCATTTTCATGTTTGTTGAACCTTGGTTTTGAACATACTATTAATAGCAATGGAATTTCTGTTTCTTTAAATGGTGTATTTTATTTTAATGCTATTGCTATGAATGGTATTTTTGAACTTGATATGAATGATAATGGTAATGCTTGTGTTAAAAATAATTCGATGTATAGCATCAACAATAAGAGAATCAAGAAAAGTCTGGATTCGTCTTATCTTTGGCATTGTCGACTTGCTTCACATAAGCAAGGATCGCATGAAAAAGCTGCAACATGATGGGCTTTTAGAAAAGATCAATGATGAATCATTTGATAAATGCGAGTCTTGTATTAGTGGGAAGATGACAAAGAAACCCTTTAATAATAGGATTGAAAGGGCTACTGATCTACTTGGTCTTATTCATACAGATGTGTGTGGACCACTTAGACATGTGTCAAGGAGAGGTGCTAGCTACTTCTTAACATTTACGGATGATTTCAGCCGTTATGGTTATGTTTATTTACTTAAACATAAACATGAGGTGTTTGAAACATTCAAAGTGTTTAAAGCTGAAGTAGAGTTGCAACTTGGAAAGAAGATTAAAGCTCTTCGATCCGATAGAGTGGTGGAATACCTGAGTCAAGAGTTTGTGGATTATCTAGCTAAGGAAGGAATTGTCCAACACCTTACTTCTCCATATACACCACAACAAAATGGTGTATCTGAGAGAAGAAATCGTACATTGCAAGACATGATACGATCTATGTTTAATCTAACAACTCTTCCCTTCTCATTCTGGGATTATGCCTTGGAGTCTGCTGTTCGCATTCTTAATATGGTTCCCACAAAGAAGGTTGATAAGACACCATATGAGTTATGGACTGGAAATGCTCCTAACTTGTCTTATCTAAAGGTCTGGGGTTGCGAGGCGTACGTTAAACGTGACTTGGGCGACAAGCTCCAACAAAGATCTGTAAAATGTATCTTCGTAGGACACCCAAAGGAAACAATGGGTTACTACTTTTATTATCCTCCTGAGAACAAAGTATTCGTTGCAAGGTATGGAGATTTCTTGGAAAAGGATCTCATATCTCAAGAATTAAGTGGGAGGATATATGATCTGGAAGAAGATCAAGATGATGCATTACCTTCTGAAAACACTAGCCAACTTCCTGAAGAACCAGAAAGTCTGGGTCCTCCACCAGAAGTTGAAGTGGTTCCCATTCGCAGATCCGTAAGGACTGTAAAAGCTCCTGAACGTCTATTTCTTAACGTAGAATGTGAGGAATATGTACAAGGGGATCTTGATGAACCGCCTAGTTATAAAGCTGCCATTAATAGTCCTGAAAAGGAAAAATGGTTAGTTGCTATGAATGGAGAAATGCAATCCATGAGAGACAATGAAGTCTGGATTGAAGTAGACCTTCCTCCTAATGCCAAGGTAGTTGGGAGTAAGTGGCTCTTCAAGAAGAAAACTGACATGGATGGCAATGTACACACCTATAAAGCCCGTTTGGTAGCTAAAGGCTTTACTCAAACGTATGGTGTTGACTACGAGGAGACCTTTTCTCCTGTAGCTGACATTAGGGCTATTAGGATTCTCATAGCTATAGCTGCATACTATGACTATGAGATTTGGCAGATGGATGTCAAAACCGCCTTCTTAAATGGTCGCCTAGATGAGGATATCTATATGGCGCAGCCTGAGGGGTTTGTGAATCCAAAGTTTCCGAATCGTGTATGCAAACTTCAAAGATCCATTTATGGATTGAAGCAAGCATCACGAAAATGGAACAAGAGGTTTGATAGTGAAATAAAAAAGTTTGGTTTTACTCAAAATCTTGATGAGCCATGTGTATACCACAAAGTTAGTGGGAGTGAAGTAATTTTCCTTATATTATATGTCGATGACATATTGATCATGGGAAAGGACATTCCAAGTTTGCATGAAGTCAAGGCATATATTGGAAAGTGTTTTTCTATGAAAGATTTAGGGGAAGCTGCTTTCATTCTGGGAATTAAGATATATAGAGATAGATCTCGGCGATTAATTAGATTAAGCCAAAGTGCTTACATCGATAAAATATTGAAGAGATTCAATATGCAAGATTCCAAGAAGGGATATTTGCCGATGCAAGAACAACATGGCTTGAGCAAGAAAGTTTGTGCTTCAACACCTGAAGAGGTGAAACGCATGGCAAAAGTTCCTTATGCTTCGGCTGTGGGATCTATTATGTATGCGGTTAAAAGCACAAGGCCAGATGTGGCGTTTGCTCAGAACTTAACCAGTCGATATCAGCAGAATACAGGTGAAGCTCACTGGACTGCTGTTAAGAATATTCTTAAGTACCTTAGGGCTACTAAAGATATGTTCTTAGTTTATGGGGGTGATCCACAAGCAGAACTTGATGTTACAGGTTACTGCGATGCTTCATGGAAAAGTGATAAGGATGATATGAAGTCTCAGACTGGATACGTCTTTGTCATTAATGGAGGAGCTGTGGATTGGAGGAGCAAGAAGCAGAGTACATTAGCGATGTCTACAGCAGAAAGTGAGTACATAGCTGCATCAGATGCTGCAATGGAAGCCGTCTGGATTAGGAAGTTTGTATCAAGGCTTGGAGTTATGCCTTCAATTCAACAACCTATAAAAATGTATTGTGACAATTCAGCTGCAATTACATTTGCCAATGAACCTGGAATCATGAAAGGCACCAGACATTATCCGATCAAATATCACTATGTGCGAGAGAAAATAGAGATTGGGCAGATCGAAGTACTCAAAGTTCACACAGATGATAACTTGGCAGATCAATTGACGAAAGCTCTTCCTGGCACTAAGCTTTATAAGTTAGCTGAAGGAATAGGTCTTCGTAAGGCTAAAAGTTTCATGCCCATTTGTGATTAGTATTTGGATAAAGGATGTAATAGACAATTATTGATTTTATGAAATAAAGTATTGTTTATGTTTTATTGTCTTGTTGAAATATACATATATCCTGTTTTTGCATGTTTATATCCTTGAATAAATTTGTTATTCTAAATATGTCCATTGTCGGTTAATGATATGGGAATATCATTAAATTAAGACAAATGTGAATGTTGGTGAGAATATACTTGAAAGTATATTGATGCGTAGTCATACCAAATTCACATGATATTCTATGAGTAGAGTATAGGACTTATCCCAACTAAGCATGAGATTACTTATGGATCTTGTCATCAAGTAATTCATGAAATAGTTATCCTCAGACTTGAGATACCAGATAAGAGTCATGGATGTAGTGCATTTTTGTAAAGCAATCTACCGCTTACCATAACTGGAAGTTATAAGGATTGTTTTCAGAAGTGTTGCAAAGTTCATGGGTTATTCTTGTAGTCAAGAAAGAATTTGTTCCTTCAAAATTTTGTTTTGAAGTATAATACTGCTGGGCCCCTCGTAGGGTTGACAAAATGTTTGCGTGGCCACGCCCAAAGTCTATCTGGAATACATTCAGATGTTTTGGTAATTTTGTTCAATCATTAACAACGAGAAACAGAAACATTAATAAAGAGTGACTTAGATCCATTTCTTTATTAATACAGTGTTAGTAACAAAAGGATAATAATAATGATGAATCATTAAAGATTTTCCAGGAAATCTAGCTCGAGTCGGACTAGGGGCATTGGAGTGTTGCAAGACGCCAACCAATGTCATTTTGCTATTAATAATTAACCAAGTGGGAGTTGTTAGAAATGGTTAAATAATTAATGTGCAAATGTCTAGTATCGAACCCGAGACCTCGGGATTGCACACATTACAAATGAGTATTAAGGAATAATAATAAATGTATTTTTATATATTTATTATTAACACAAGAACTTAACGACCGTTAGTGTTTTCCGTTAAATGACTAACGACCGTTAAACGCAAATAAGGAAAGAGTGTTTGTATGTAATTAGGAAACAAGGAAAAAAGATCTAGAACCCTCCTTGGGTTGGATCGGCCGAACAACGGTATTAGGGCAACCCATTGCCTAACTTGTTCCCAAAGTTTCCTAAACACTATATAAACAAACCTAGGGTAATTGTTTTGGCTAATCTTTTGTGCACACAATTATCCCTAAGTTTTTTTCTTGTTCTTTCTCTTGGTTGCCGATCGTATACCCTCTCCAAGGGTTATAGGATCGATTTTTGTTAATCAAAAATAAATCTTGTGTTTTACTTGCATAACCTTAATACGGTTTAATTTGTGTGTACAAGAACGAGGTAATAACTCACTATAGTTACTATCAAGAGATCGAATAACAAAACGGTAAGGGGTTATTCATTGATCTAGTTTAATAAATAATCAAGATTTATTGAAGTGCATCGGGTACGTTTTCTATTTATGTTTAAGTTAATAATTATGTGTTATATGTTATTGTTTACACGCTTCCGCATACTTGTGTACTTTGATTATGGAGTTTATATGATTGTCATAGTTTTCTAATTCCAACAAGTACTGCCTATCACTTATGCTCCAACGGCTCGTATAATTGCAGAAGAACACAATCTTCGAGGAAGTGGGTCATCTCCAAGTCTACCATGGCTTTCTGCAGAAGAACAACCCAATTTAAATGGGTTTACCAATGTTCCCTTATAGCAACCTTGCCAAGTTATTATGAATACTCATATAGCAACTTGCTTATATTTGATGTACCACAAGCATTAGTTTGGTAGGGCTTTACTCATTTTCTGCTTGAAGCTTTAACTTATTACAATAAGGTATCATTTATGATATATTTGTGTTGATTTACATTGTGTTTTTTATGCTTAATCATTCAGTTTTTAGTTTACTTTTGTTTAGTTTAAGGTTGTTACTGTTTGTTGGTCAATGGTTGTTTGATTATATAGGTTGGTTTTGTAGATTGGTTAATAAGGGCTTATCTGCTTATTGCATTTATTATATAAGCATAACGACACCTTTCCTTTTTAAAACACCTCGAGAAGGATTGTGTGAGAACGTGTGACACACGGTTAAGGTGGTTAAACCTTGTATACTTTGTGTGTAAGATATATTGAGTTAATATGATTAATCACGTGGAATTTACTTAACCACACTTAGAAGGTTATGTATGTTATGGAAATGGAAGAATTATATTTGTTACTTAATAATGAACAAAGAAAGTTTTTCACTAAACGATTCAATATTATTCAAAATAATACGAGTGATCTTAGGTTTATCACTAGGGTTACAAAACCTTGAATCTTATGTTACAACTTGTGATTTGTGTTTGTTCTATGTCTTAACAGTTATGAGCTCTTAGTTGAAGTGTGTACGCAATATCCAAGTCTAAGATCTCTTTTATAGTTGCAAGATATCTTTACAAATTGCTTAAAGTCTTTGGCCGACTTACTTGGTTAACTTATGCTTATTGTGTGTCAGTACATAAGATACAACATGTATATATGTATACAACTTGTTAACTAAGCACATGGAGTAAGATATTATCTACCGTATATGTTTGACCAAAATACAATAAATATCTTTTCGATCTTATCCTATGACTCACTGATCAACAGTACCATATACAACTAGCAGTACCTTCTACTTGAACTAGCAGTACCTTCTTGCTCTAGCAGTACCTTGATGTACTAGCAGTACCTTGATCATGAACTAACAGTACCTTCGACTTAGAGTAAATTCTAATACTCTAACTTCAGAATATTTAATTCCCACAACCTCCCCTAAACATGTGAATCATTTCAAACATGTTTCCTGAATTAAATGAGGACTTGTGAAGATCTTTCAAACACTTCATGAATCTGAACTATTCTTCTTATTCTGAACTCATCTGCCTTGTTCTTCTTTGACTTCAGCAATATCAAAACATTGTACCAAAAGATGGTGCAATTTCCTTGGATGGAGGAATTGTAAGAGGCAATGATTTCAACAAGTGAAATCATCTATCAGCATGCCTTTGCAAGTGATAAACAAACATAATGAACTGAAATTGAAACTTTCCTTCGTTTGATCTAGATAGAACTTTCTCTTTTAGAAATGCTTCATCCCTTCTAGATATTTGATCTGTTCTAATCATTTTCAACCTCTACATCATCATCTTGTATGCTCTTGTCTTCTCCTTCCATATATTGGTTTTATTCTTCCTTTTCTGGGCAATTATTTCCTTCTCTGAGATTGTAACCTCCCCTGAAGCAAATAACTTTTGTTTCCTCCCCTTGTTTGGAAGATCTCACTATGTACCTTTGACTGATCTATCAATGTGAACTTGTTGTCAGACAATATTGTACATGAAGCCATCAATTCTTTAAAAGTTTAAGTTGCTGTCCTCATCACTTCTAGGTGTGTTAACTCCTATGAGAGGTGAATCAGTGGACATTTTGATTCATAATCCATCAATGGATGGTTTTTGAGAATCCTTGAAAATCCTTTTAAGAAATCATTTAACTTAGTAGTATGTTCATGATTTTAGAATTGAAAAATCATACTACTTCCAACCATTTTGAAGAGATCAAGTGTATAACAGACACTTAATCAACATTTCGGTTTAAAACAACCTCTGGTTGTGTGAGAACCAATGTATTTCAGTTATCACTAACTGCCTGTGAAAAGATAAATCTATTCAAAAGATTTTCTTGACAGGGTTTCCAGCTCATAGCAATTGTTACCTCCAACACAAGTGTTAGATTCACTTTTACTAGCTGTTCTTTCTATCAGATGTCCTTAGACTAACTCATTATACTTAAAAGTATAAAATGATAGAAAGTGAGTTGTATCAGTTACTATCTTATCAACTAAGTCATCAATTCAATGTGAAATATCATAACTAGATTTCAAGAAAGAAGTTTTAAGGAGGTTAAATTCCTAAACTCAGTCCATCATAAACCTATTATGGTCAGCAATTTGATAAACATTCTGCTGTTTCCATTTCACTTGAAATATCCTTTGTGTTCACATATTCATACCTGAAATAGTTAGTCTAAAACCAAAAGAACAATGTACAAAGTACTTGTCTTGCATTAGTATAATCATAGAACCAACTGTATGAATAACACAATTCAAATTTTGATATATTAGCAGTACCTTATAAATCCAGCAGTACCAACAAAAATTTATGTACAAAAACACATCATATTGAAAATTTAAAGATTAAGCATCCCAATACTTGCTACCAAGTACTGAAACATTGAAACATCAAAAGCTTTTGTTAACAGATCTGCAAAATTATGCTCTGAAGCAATTTTAAGAACTTGAATTAATCTTTTCTCATTGCAATCTCTTATAAAGTGATGTCTAATTTCAATGTGTTTTGTTTTAGAGTGTTGTACCGGATTTTTAATAATACAAATTGTACTACTATTATCAATATAAATAACAGTGTTTAAGAAATTGTACCCATAATCAAGGAGTTGGTTTTGAAGCCATAAAACTTGACTAGAGCAACTTTCAGCAGCTATATATTCAGCTTCAGTTGTTGAATTTGCCACACTTGTTTGCTTCTTACACTGCCATGAGACAAGTCTACACCCAAGGAATTGACATCCTCCAGTTGTTGACTTTCTGTCCAAGCTAGCACCAGCATAGTCACTATCCGAATATGCTACCAAGTCAAAAGGAGATTCTCTAGAATACCATATACCCAACTTTGGTTGACCTTTGAGATATCTAAAAATTCTCTTGACTGCAGTTAAATGAGAAACCTTTGGAGTAACTTGAAATCTTGCACACACACAAACAGGAAACATGATATCAGGTCTAGATGATGTAAGGTACATCAAAGAGCCTATCATAGATCTGTAACTGTGTACATCTACATTTTCTCCATCTTCATCTTTCAGAAGGTGCTTCTCAGGGTCCATTGGTGTGCTTGCTATTTTTGAATCAGCAAATTGAAATTTTCTAAGTATCTCTGCAACATATTTGTCTTGACTAATAAATATGCCTTCAGATGATTGCTTAACTTGCAAACCCAAAAAGAATGCAAGTTCTCCCATAGAACTCATTTGAAACTTATCTTTCATAAGCTTCTCAAATTCTAAACACATTTCCTTCCTTGTAGATCCAAAGATAATGTCATCCACATACACCTGCACCAACAGAAGATCCTTCTTATGCTGTTTGATGAAAAGTGTCTGATCAATCTTTCCTCTTTGAAATCCATTGTCTAATAAGTAGGAAGCTAGTGTTGCATACCAAGCTCTTGGTGCCTGATGAAGGCCATAGAGAGCTTTCACTACTCTGTACACTTTGTTTGGATGTAATGGATCAATGAAACCAGGAGGTTGTGAAACATACACCTCTCTTCCAATTTCACCATATAAAAATGCACTTTTGACATCCATTTGGTAGACTGTGAAGCCTAAAAATGAAGCATAAGCTAGAAACAGCCTAATTGCCTCAATCCTTGCTACTGGAGCATAAACTTCATCATAATCTATTCCTTCTTCTTGTGTGTACCCTTGTGCTACTAGTCTAGCCTTATTCTTGATCACAATTCCTCTTTCATCCCTTTTGTTCTTAAAAACCCATCTAGTGCCAATTACCTTTTCATTCCTAGGTAAATCAACTAGCACCCAAACCTTTTGAATCTTGAACTGAAGAAGCTCTTCTTTCATAGCCTCTAACCAGCTTGAATCATCTAGGGCTGTAAGAATATTCTTTGGTTCCTTTTGAGAGAGAAAACATACAAATAAACAAGAGTTTGAAAGCTCATGTTGTTTTGAAGCATAAAGGGCATCAAGAATCCCTTTTTGGTCTGAAGAGACCAGTTGTCTTCTTGTCTTCACACCAGATTGTATATCTCCAATCACATTATCCAGGGAGTGAACTTTGTGAATCCTTGTGTGTGGGGTAGTAGGAACATGATAAAATGGTGAAAGATTACTCAAATCCACTTCATCTTCTTGGAACTCTGCATCTTTTGAGTGTGAAGGACCAGCAGGACCTTCAACTGAACTAACAGTTCCTTCAACTGAACTAACAGTTCCTTCAAATGAACTACCAGTACCTTTAGAAGTACTAACAGTACCTTGCTCTGTTTCAGCAGTACCATCAATATTTAACATATTGAGTTGTTCCTCTGTTCCAACATCTTTTCTTTGAGCCTCAACATCTTCTTTTGCTTTACCAGAAGAAGATTCATCAATGTTTGAAGCTAAATCCACACTGGTACTTGACCACAATGGCATAATGACATCAGATTGATCTTTATCTAACTCCACCTCATTTGTTGCTTGTGAACCTGAAAAATTATTAGTTTCTGCAACAACAGGTATATAATTCATAGAATTTGTTAGATAATCAAGATCAAATATCCATTTTGGTCCTTGACCTACTACATTGGATTTGTTTTCCAGAAACTCCACATGTAGTTCTTCTTGTACTTTCTCAGTTCTTAAGTTGTAAACTCTAAAAGCTTTGCTAACAAGAGAATATCCAACTAAGAAACCTTCATCTGCTTTACCATCGAATTTTCCTAAATGGTCTAAGGTATTGAGAATTGTCACATGACATCCAAAAGGTCTAAGAAATCCTATTGCAGGAGTTCTACCATTAAAGAGTTCATATGATGTCTTATTGTAAGGCTGCACAACTAAAACTATATTTTAAACATAGCAAGCAGTGTTAATTGCCTCTGCCCAAAAGATTATAGGTAGCTTAGAATCAGCTAACATTGTTCTAGCAGCTTCAATTAGTGTTCTATTCTTTCTTTCAACCACTCCATTCTGTTGTGGTGTTCTAGCAACACTATATTCTCTCCTAATACCTTTTTCTTTGCAGAAATCATCCATAACTCTATTTCTAAACTCTGTCCCATTATCACACCTAATGACTTTTACTTTCTTGCTTACTTGGTTTTCTATCAGTGTAATGAAGTCCTTAAGGATGCTTGATGTCTCATCCTTAGTGGCTAAAAAGAAAACCTATGTAAATCTGCTATAGTCATCAGTTATAACAAGACAATATTTTTTATGTTGCATACTCCTTACTGAAACTGGTCCAAATAAGTCCATATGAAGCATAAACAATGACTGATTGATAGAGTTAAAAATCTTGGGCTTACAAGTGGCTTTGTGTTGTTTGCCTTTTAGACAAGCAATGCATGTTTGATCATTTTCAAATCTTTTGTGAGGTAAACCTCTTACCAAACCATTCTTAACAATTTTATTTATGGTTTTGAAGTTAATATGACCAAGCCTTCTATGCCATAACATTGATTCATCTAATGTGGCCTTTGATACAAGACAAGTTAAATCCTTTTTAGGAATGATGTTCTTCATATCAACACTATACATATTGGCCTTTCTAGGAATTCTAAGAAGCACTTGATTTTCATCAGGCATCTTAAAATCCTTAGATAGAACAAGACATTCAGTGTCAGTAAAAAGGACATTATTCTTTTTGTCACACATTTGTAAAACACTAAAAAGATTATACTTTAACTCTTGTACATAGTACACATTTTCAAAATCTAAATTTCCGGTTTTAATAGTACCTTTACCAGAAATTTTGCCACGAAAACCACCTCCAAAGGTAACATATCCTCCATTGAATTCTTGAAAATTTGAAAGATAAGACATGTTGCCTGTCATGTGATTGGAACATCCACTATCTGAGTATCCTTGATCTTGATGATCAATAGAATGTTCCTGCACACAAATAAGAGCAATGTTGCAAAAATTGTGAATCGGTAGCGTGGCGGTCGACCACCCTGCAGCGATTAATCGGCCAAGGCGGGATTAATCGGTGATTAATCGGATTGGCATTTTTTGCATGTTTTGGGTATTTCTGGATACCAAACTAAATATCGTAACTTATTCCAAGCCTACTATGTTTTCAAACCTTAATAAAAGGCTCCAATTCTGATTATGAGGCTCATTGTGTGTTATAAGTGAAATAAACGATCCCCAAATTAAGTAGAATGCCTAATTTTTTTTTTTTTTTTAAAACCTGGCCGATACGGCCGATATGGCCGATATGGCCGATACGGCCGATTAATCGGCCGATACGGCCGATTTCTGGCCGTTTTTTGCCCAAAACCGATTTTTTGTCCGATTTTCATTATTCGACAAGGTCGGCGGCCGATTACCGATATATCGGCGATTAATCGGCCGCCACGGCCGATTTTTGCAACATTGAATAAGAGTGTTAGTTTTCTTTGGGGATCCAAGCCATTACTGACTTGGATCTGCCTCTTGCATCAATGTAATTTAATCTTTTAAGGACTGTTGATGCAACATTGGATTTTTGAATCCAACATGCTGAGGCCTTAACAGCATTTGCCCTATTACCCTTAGCAGCAGAGTGAATAACATGCTTAGCAGAGTCTGCTAACTTTGAAGTCACACCCTTTGGTTTCCAAATTTGTTTGTGGACCACTGCTTTTGTTTGAATGGGCCTTAGAACAGTTTTAGATGCAGGTATGAAAGTTGTTTTTTCATCCTTAGCTGTTGATTTTGGGTTAACAGTCATTAAAGGTCTAACAGTACCTTTTGATCTACCAGGACCTTTATTTTGTACTGGCAGTACCTTTTTGTCTGTATTAGCAGGACCTTTTTGTCTATCAGGACCTTTTGGTCCAGACTTGTTTGAGACTGTTCTGTGTTTTGTTCTATGAGTGTTAGAGTGAAAAAGAGTTTGAGGAGTTTGCCTTTTGTAGTTCACCCTATTGTTTTCATACCCAGTTACCCTTTGGTTGCAGAAAGCTGCAAGATGGTCAAAACTACCACATGTATAACAAGCTTTATTATAAAATGCAAAGTCATCACCTAATTGGTTTGACTTGAGGTTGTTCCAATTCCTTTGGTTACCTCTGGGCTTGTTTGTAGTTCTATATTGTTCACAATATCTAACTGGTTTCCTAACAGTCTTAACATTTGACTTAGGCCTGTTAGTGTTGTGATTGACTATCTTAGGAATACTTGTTCCTACTTTCTTAACCAATACAGGTTTAGACATAACCTGTTCTTTTTCATCACTATCACTATCAGTTGTACAATCTTCAACAACTATAGCATCTCCTTTCTTAACAAAGGACACCTTGTCCTGATAAGATAAAGTTTTATCTAAACTTTTACTTACCTTTTCTATCTTTGGACTCTTAGTGACCTTAGAACCATATTCCATGATTGGTTCTTGAAACTCAGGTAATCCTGTGTGTGCTAAATCAATACCTGGAGGTGAATGAGCACCTCTGTATGGTGGGGGTACAGACTTAAATCGAACACCAGAATTAACCTTATCAATAACTTGGGCTCCCCAAAGCTTATTGAATCCTTCTGAGGAATGAGCTAAAACATCCACAGAAACCTTTACATTTTCTCTTTCATTTTTGTGTTTAGCTAATGAATCATTCAACTCAACAATACACTCATCTTTGATCTTAACGTTATTTTTTAGTATATTGATGTCATTAGTAAAATGAGATTCATTACTTTTAAAATGTAATACTTGTTTTTCTAAAACAGCTAGACCTTTTTTGTGATTAGCCAAATTAAAAAGAGAGTTAAGTAGCTCTTCTCTATGAGCTTCAAATCTCTTATTAAGGTTTTCATAAGCTTTAAGATTAGGACATGATTCAGTACAAGATGTAATATTGTTTACCTCTGAATCAGAATGGGCCATTAGAGCAAATTCATTGGCCAAAAGAGCAGCATTTGGTGGTGCATCCTCTTCAATAGCCATAGAGCTCCAATCATAACCAATACCATCAATAGCCAACATAGCCTTTGGCTCTTCAACAGTAACTTCCTTTCTCCTATCTTGCTTATACCATGTGTTTCTATTCTCCTGCTTTCTTGGGCTTCTACACTCCTTAGCAAAGTGTCCTAACCTATGACAGTTGAAACACTCCACTTTCTTTTTATCAAACCCAGCAGTATCATTACCATTTATGGTAATTTGCTTCCCAGTTCTTTGCCAATGCTTCTTGGCCCTCATGCTAAGCAAAGCAACCTGCCATTTGATGTCCATCTCTTCCAAATCATCACCATCAACCTGCTCAAGGTCTTCATGATTTAGAGGAGAACCACTAGACTGACTAGATATAAATACATAGAATGCTGGATCACCAAGTCCTGCAACAGTCTTTAGTGCACTAGTAGAAGGACCACCATTTGTAGCATTAGAAACACCTTCAACTTCTTCTACCTCTTCTGACTTACCAATACTAGGAGATGACAAAAGTGCCACGTTCCCAGAACTAGTACCATAAGTTCCAGACTTTCTAAGACTTTGTTCAACAATTTTGAAGTTGTTGTACAAATCATTAAGCTTCATTGTTTCAATGTCTGGTTTGTTCATCCAGACAATAACATGAGTATGGAACTCATCAGGTAGACTTCTCAAAAACTTCATGTTGAGATCTTCCTTCTCTGTCTCAACACCCAACACAGCTAACTGACTGACAAGCTTATGTAATCTTGAGAATAGCTTATCAAGAGTCTCATTACTAAAAGCAGTAAAGTTTTTAAATTGTTGCTTTAGTAATGTCTTCTGTGTCTTTTTGGTAGTTTCATTACCACCAAAATATGCACAAATCTCTTCAAAAAGAGTTTTTGCATCAAGATACTTGTTAAATGATAGCATCTGCTCACCAGGAATGGTCATAAGCAGCAAATTTCTTGCTTTCTGATCATTTCTCTTCAGTATCTTCTCTTCATTTGACACTGGTCCAGTATTTCTTTTCCTACTTGTTTTACCTTCTAGGACAACCTCTGAATAGCTTGGTGAAAAAGAATCACCATATATAATGATATCCCAAAGAGTATAATCTTGGACCATGAAATATTGCTCAATTCTCATCCTCCATAACTCAAACTCATTAGGTTTGATCATGGGCAACTTTGCAGCAACATTTGTTTGAGCATCATGTGCATCCATTTCGGTTGCTTCTAAATCAAATATATCAGCCTGGTCTCTGATACCAACTGTGAGAACGTGTGACACACGGTTAAGGTGGTTAAACCTTGTATACTTTGTGTGTAAGATATATTGAGTTAATATGATTAAGCACGCGGAATTTACTTAACCACACTTAGAAGGTTATGTATGTTATGGAAATGGAAGAATTATATTTGTTACTTAATAATGAACAAAGAAAGTTTTTCACTAAACGATTCAATATTATTCAAAATAATACGAGTGATCTTAGGTTTATCACTAGGGTTACAAAACCTTGAATCTTATGTTACAACTTGTGATTTGTGTTTGTTCTATGTCTTAACAGTTATGAGCTCTTAGTTGAAGTGTGTACGCAATATCCAAGTCTAAGATCTCTTTTATAGTTGCAAGAGATCTTTACAAATTGCTTAAAGTCTTTGGCCGACTTACTTGGTTAACTTATGCTTATTGTGTGTCAGTACATAAGATACAACATGTATCTATGTATACAACTTGTTAACTAAGCACATGGAGTAAGATATTATCTACCGTATATGTTTGACCAAAATACAATAAATATCTTTTCGATCTTATCCTATGACTCACTGATCAGCAGTACCATATACAACTAGCAGTACCTTCTACTTGAACTAGCAGTACCTTCTTGCTCTAGCAGTACCTTGATCATGAACTAGCAGTACCTTCGACTTAGAGTAAATTCTAATACTCTAACTTCAGAATATTTAATTCCCAACAGATTGCCACCCTCAAATGGCAACTGACCAGCTAACGTATCCATAGGTGAATATCGATAGCGTTTCTGAGGTATATATTCCAAGGAATCGCCCTCTACACATGGAAATTTCCTTTTTAACAAACCTAAACCACACCCGCTAGGTTCTGAGATGCCCCCCGTATCAACAACCCTTTCGGCGTCGCCCAAGTTGGTAACAGGTCCACGGGCAACACAAACGCTTGTACGAACCTCATCTTTCTTTTTCAATTCAGTCAAACCCAGAAAAACACAAACTTAAACACAAACACAAATCCTAAACCCTTTTAACAATTTCAGTCATAAACCCAAATAAAACACAAACACAAATCAAAAACAAAACTGTGGACTACAAATCTATTCACAAACTTAAACACAAACACAAACTAAAAAACACAATCTTTTTTCAATTGCAGGTCAATTAAGGTTTGTAACAGATAAATCTTATGCAAATACCCTGAGATTTGAATTGCAAGATCTGAGCCATGGATAAATCTTACGCAAAATTCGTAATAGATTTGTACCAAAAACTATATTCGGTTTGGTTCAAATCTCAGGGTATTTGTAACAGATTTGTACCAAAAACTATTATGCAAATTTTTGGTAAATCTCAGGGTATTTGTTACGATTTTACCAATCTCAGGCGTATTTGTTACGAATAATTTGCATAAGATTTGTACCAAAGATTTATCTGTTACAAATCTGTTACAAATACCCTGAGATTTGAATTGCGTAAGATTTATCTGTTACAATCTTTGTTTATTGTTTGATGTCTGCAAGTCTGCAAATCTGCAAATCTTTTTTTCAATTGCAAGAACAATTTGAGGCACTCATTACAATTTTGGAATGAAGATAAATCTTATGCAAATTATTCATGGGTTGTGAATAATTTTGAGTTTTTTTTTTTGGGTTTAATTTGAGTCATGGTTGATTGGATTAAATTGGATTTGGGGGAAAATTTGAGTAACCGGCACTTGGTATTAAAAGAGTGGTGAGAGTAGGTAAAATAACACAAATACGAAAATACCCTTATTTAACTGTCACGTGTTCAAGTTAACGACACAATATTTGCACCGTTCATCCTCGTGGATGTATTGTATTTGACTTTTACTAACGGAGGGATGTGTATGTTGCAATTTTTTCGAGAGGGATGTATGGTGCGAAATGGGGTAAACCACAGGGATGTATTTTTGAGTTTACTCTTTAAAATGTTTGAATTAAAAATATATATATATATATATATATATATATATATATATATATATATATATATATATATATATATATATATATATATATATATATATATATATATATATATATGTCACCACTGTTGCACATTGGTCATGTCTGATTACCGGAGAGATAAAGCTGATGTGACAGCTGGTGACATTGTGACTAGCCTAACGTTCGTGCAATCTGACATAGTTCATACCAAAACTAGTTAATGGTTGGTGTTTTCCAATAATTAATCTACTCCGGTATGGTTATTATCAAAATTTCCTTTTTGATATTAATCATGCTGGACTGCCATCAATTGTGGTGTGATATGCCGACATGAAAACACCATATATTCATTATCTAATATATTTAAAAGGCGGTTTTGCTATTAGAAAAAAAAGGGTTTACCAAAGTAATTAGAGAGTCATTGGTGCAACATTGTGTGGTTCATATTCACTTCGACAACTGTTCATTCAAATATAGCACCACTTTAGCAACTTGTTGTTTAAAAAAAAGAGTGGCTTAATACAGTCATTAGTACACCATTATTATTTCCCACAAACACACACACACAGAGCTCTCTATCTCTGTCGCTCTCTCTCTAGAAATTTCCATAACCCATATTAACTTTAACCGAAAAAATATCACAAACCCAGATCCAACAAGAAATAAAAATTTTATGCCATCTTCACGTTCATCGGTTTGGATCTGCCCATATGTACGTGTTTTTTTTTAATCTTTATACTCTATTTATGGTTTACTTTTTCTTAATTCATCATTTATTTGATGTATTTCTTTTATTTATTTGTTTATTTTTAAAATTAAGGTTTGGTTAATTTGGGGTTTTTTTGTTGATTTTGTTAGATATTTTGACTTCAACTCCTAAGGGTATTTTGGTCTTTTTGGTAGTATCTTAAGTAGTAAGATATTTTGTACTTAAGTTTGTATGTCGGTTTGTTTTCTATTTAGGATAAGCAGATGTAGCTTTGTAAAGCTGGGGCATTAGACTTGTACTTCATAATTTGCTAATGAAAATATCAGTTTTTTGCTTCCATGGTCTGATCTTTGTGCTTCTGCTGCTGGTCCTTCCCTTTTGCCCCATGGATATCCCCCTTAAATCCTAACAAATTGGTATCAGAGCCACTCGATCGATTGAAGCAACCTGCAACTATTTTGGGTTTCTGATCGACATCAGCTTTTGGTTGATTTCAAGAATTGATTTCTTGACATCATTTGATTTTTCGTTTGTGTTTGGAGGCTGCTGATTCGATTAGTTGAAGACATCAGGTATGAATTTGTTTTGTGTTTTGGTGGTTGCAGTTGATCAATTTTTGGGATATCAGGTTTGTGATTTGGGATTTTTCCCTTTTGTTCAAACGATTTTAGCTTCTGCTTGTCTGATTAGTTGAAGGTGTTCGTTGATTGGGATTAGGGATAGTCAGAATTTGTGTTGAATTGATCGGTTTATGTAGAGACTGTATAATCTCTGTTTTTTGGATCGATTAGTTGATTGGGATTTAGGATAATTTGAATTTGGTTTGAAGAATTCGATTTTGTGATTGGGAATTGATGGTTTAGTTCGAAATTTGAAGATCTTGTGTTGGTTTCGTCATTCGTCAGGACCAGGTAGTATTGTTTTTGGGCTTGTATTTGAATTTGGGATTTTGGGTTTGAACTTTGAACGATGGTTTTTGGTTTGAACATATTTAGAGTTTTGGAATAATCAGTTATGGTGGAGCTATTCGATGATTTGGATGTATGGATAGTTTTTGTGATTGGTCGCTATATAGTTTTTGATTTGATCGTTTGTTTGAAGACTAGCCCGTGATTAGGTTATTTGGGTATTTGTATTTGAACTTGAATCGGGAAGTTAGACCGTAATCCTTATTGATTAAGTGGGTCATTAGATTTTTGAATTTGGTATTTGGTCGTAATTCTTATTATATAAGTGGACCATTAGAATTTGAATTTGGTGTTTGCATTTGAAGATCGATTTGGTGTTTGAAGACTTGGTTATAATCAGGTCGTTTGAATTTTGTTCGATCGTTTGGAATTTGTAAGTTTGGAAATTTTGGATCTTCGTTTGTCGGGTTTTTTGAAGTTTGCTGCCTGAATTTGATTGTCACTGGTGAAGATCGTTTGAGCCGATTTGTTTGTTCGGTTGGCCGTTTTGAATTTGTCGGCTAACATTTGATTGATCGTTTTGAAGTTATCGGCATTTGCTTTGGATCGAATTTGTTTCGGATTGCTTTTGGAATCGATCGTTTGTTTTGAAATTGGCTAGTATCTCTAGCATTTGGAAGTTTGAATTTTTGATTTGAAGCAGGTGGAGGAGTTGAACTCAAGGTGGAGATTGTTAGATATTTTGACTTCAACTCCTAAGGGTATTTTGGTCTTTTTGGTAGTATCTTAAGTAGTAAGATATTTTGTACTTAAGTTTGTATGTCGGTTTGTTTTCTATTTAGGATAAGCAGATGTAGCTTTGTAAAGCTGGGGCATTAGACTTGTACTTCATAATTTGCTAATGAAAATATCAGTTTTTTGCTCCCATGGTCTGATCTTTGTGCTTCTGCTACTGGTCCTTCCCTTTTGCCCCATGGATATCCCCCTTAAATCCTAACAGATTTGTTTTGCAGATTGCGTTGGTGATCATCTTTGCATCTAAGGTTTTTCAGGTATTTGTTTCCCATTCTTTTAATGTTGAATTTACGGTTTCGTAATAATTTATATGTAGGTCACGTATATTATCTCAAACACACACTCAATAAGACAACTAAGAACTCGTACTACTACTCTATTAAGCTACGTATGAAGAGATGAATAAGCTAATAAGCACTACTAAATAAGATAAGAGAATAAGAAGAAGAAGAAGAATAAGAAGTGATCGGCTTTTCACTATATCGAATGTTACAAGAGCAGAGCTTACGCATATGACATGAAAAACCAACTACAAATAATGTATCCCTTGCCTTGTATTTATAGGCAATGGGAGGGGAATCATTCTAGGAATATTCCCATGCATGTTACTAACATGAACTTTCTAATGTGACCGGTCCATGGATTACTAATGGACCGGTCCAAAATTACAAACAATATAATCCTATTAAACTTGCAACATTATAAATGAACAAGACTTGTAAATATTTAAGACATGTTCCTAACAATCTCCCCCTAAGTCTTGATCATCAATGTTGCCTGACGTCTTCTTTGCTTCTTAGACTTCCGACGTCTTTATAATCTTTGTTTCTTTGTTCTTGAATAATGATGATATGATGTTGTCTCTTTCTGCCAATCTCCAACGTCTTCTCGTCTTCTCCATCATGCTCATATATCTTTGACTTGTTAACTGCAACATGTTCTCACGTTTCAATCTTAAACTTGTGAAAGGTTGATGTGCTTGAACTTTTGACTTTACAA
The DNA here is from genome assembly GCA_021014915.2 of Artemisia tridentata subsp. tridentata. Taxonomy (NCBI): domain Eukaryota; kingdom Viridiplantae; phylum Streptophyta; class Magnoliopsida; order Asterales; family Asteraceae; genus Artemisia; species Artemisia tridentata. The sequence continues at coordinate 338,066,732 of CP139501.1, forward strand.
TATCATATGTTGAACTTGTGATGTTACTGAGTCTTTGAGATAACATTTCTTCAACATATGAACATGATGGAGTCTTGATGGTCGAACTCCAGCTCCACAGCAGCAGCAACAGCACGAACCAACCGGTACTTACAGGCTCAGACTTGAGATCATCAACAGCATAGTGTGAAGACTTTCTCAAATCCTAACCCAGACCGTTCTGAACCGGATTCCCTCGAAAAGGATTACACGGACACACCGAAGTGCACCCACGATTCAGTGAGTCGCTGGAGATCACCCCACGACTGTAGAACGTTTGGAGCAAACACTAAGCGTAACCCACAAGGAGTTACCGAAGTGACCTGCTGACAGAGTTGTTTGATGTTGCTCTGGCAGGATTTCCGTTCAATCATTGATAATCACAATTGTGACTTTTCTCATGAATGTTCTTGGCAGATTGCTGAGATCTGCGAAGGACACTTTTCCTAATTTACACCTGATGCCCATGATGTAGAACACCAGAGTAATTCTAAGTGTACCTAAGAGATCTTTTGATGAATCTCATGGCTCTAGACTCAATTTGTGCACATTTGTTTGGTCATCGGAGGCGTGGAGCAGATTGCCTCCTTTTCAATATCAACACTCTCGTAGTGAGAGGTCGATAGATTATGAAGGGTTCTCCGTGTGAATGAAACAAATGTCTTTTGAGAGACACTTGAGTGGCTTAGAAGGTTTTTTAGTGCGTCACTGGGTCCATGACGTCTTTAGTCTTCAATACCGGTGATGCTCATCAACCAGTAGATTATGAATTGAACCCGGTGTCTGCCCTAAGGTTGAACAAATGGAGGGCTATTTCTTTTCACCCTTTTCTTTTACTTTTCTTTTTAATTCTTCAACCCCTTCTTTCTCCGTTCATTCATTTTCTCCTTTTTATATCATACCTAGGACTTTCTATTTCTAAACTATTGGTATTGTCCTTGGGTAGATCTCTCCGGCTCTGGCGGATCATAGGACGGTTTTCCCTAACCTTAGTCACCTTATAACTCCATGACTATCCTAGTGATGCCATAAACCAAACCATTGAAAATCTCTCAAAGTGTCGATAATTGTAAAGACATTTTCTTGATACCTTGAGAGTTTGATGATTTTCAGAAATACTCCCCCTTAACATGTGCTCATAAGTATTAAATTTTGAAATTTGCACATGCCGGAAAGAGTTGGCACTTTTGAATTGATTGACTTTCAATGAACCTGATCGTTGCGAGACACGCTTACATCACCATTTAGACTGGCTTGAAATTATTACCCGTCCAGATCAGATTCAAAGATTATCGCTCGAAATCGGTACATTCTACTCAGACACGTCCTTTGCGAGACACGCTTACATCACCAGATAAACTGGCTTGAAATTATTACCCGTCCGGGACATGTCCTTTCGACTACTGACTTTCCTATTCGTCAATTCGAGGGTCAATTCTGAGTTTGAGCACACGAGATTCCAGCAAATGAGACATCATATTTTAATCATCTTTTTCTTCTCCCCCTCAAAAATAGCATACTCATGATGTTTTTGGAAAAACGTTTATGATTAAAATATGCTGTTTTTGAGTTTTAGGGAAGAATTTCAAGAACATTTATAATTCTTTGAACAAAGATTATATTTTCAAATACTCCCCCTTAACAAGGAAATATTTGTTCTTATGAGCAGAATGTTTGAAAAACGTTGAAAAAAACATTCTAATTTTAATTCTGCTCATAAGTAAGAAGCTTTCGCTCCTTTTTCAGGATTGAGGCACTGAAGCGTACCTCAGGGTCCTTTCTTTGGGGTCCGGGTTGTACACTGTTATGTGTGCACAAACCGTAATGTACAGGCCAATTATGGAAAGAAGAATGATATGATGAAATTTGAGAATTGATTCTTACATCATCCACCTTTACCAAAAGTTGTGAACACTGGGTCAGTTCGTTGAAATAGTCTGATGGCAAATGGCGGACGACCCCCAACATAGCTCTCTAGCCTCCTCATCTGATCCCTATGGTATAACCGTTCTTCCATCTTCCGAATAAATTCCTTGACTTGTCGCAGCTCCTTTGAATTCCATCTTCTTGATTTTTCCAACATCGAATCTCGAACTCTATTAGCTAGCCCGTCACGTACACTCTTTAGGGTATCATCACAGAACTTGTGAATTTCATTGAATGCCATGAAACGGTGAAAATCAGTTGTGCTTCTGTAGACGAACCCAAAGTTTGGACGATGTAGCATGGTGTACTGAGGATCCTTAATGCTGTTTAGAAGAAACTGTGGTTCAACAAGGTTAAGCTGAGTCTGATAACTTTCCACACCAAGCTGGAGATTTTCTACACGTTCTTTGATGATGGTTCTCCTGATGTAATGACAGAGGGAAGTACTAAGTGCATATCGAAGCTCATTGGTCAGATGCTGCAATTTGCCTTGGACCTTCATCAGATACATGTCTTCGATATCATTTAGATTTAGATCAGGAAAATCCGCCTCAGAGAATTTGTAAAGATTGTTGTCGATTCTTCTTACTGTGATCTCTTCTAGGAATATATAATCGCATCTTCTGGATCCGCTGACGTTGATGACGGCTAATATTCTGAGATCACTGTAAACTGGTTCTTTTGATTTCTGGAGGACAAGTTTGTACTTGTACCAGCTTTGTCTTTTAGAGTACCAGTGATGAATCCCCAGCTCTGCATCACGATCATATTTGACGAGCTTTTTAACAAACAGATGTCTGTTAATAACTGCTTCTTCAATGGCTGATTGTGTGTAATGAGCGGCTGGTGTGAAAGTGATAGATGTAGCGTACTTTGTCGTCCCTTGAGCTCCATTCTTTAGAAGTTCCAGATCTTTGTTGAAGAACATTTGAAAGGGAATTTCCGAGTGATGATGTCTTCGAATCACGGTCAGTGGCTTGGTCCAATCAGTGATGAATGGTTGATTCTTACCAACTTTCCTGACAACGTCTGGACTAGCCCAGTCGAAGTCACTTGACATTGCCCGTGCAATGTTTTCAAGGTGATATTCGAGTTTTGCTGCGCTATTGGATTTGTTTTTCAGAAGAAGGAAAGCATCATTCTTGATCCGACGAAGTTCTTTCTTGGTCATTTTCTTGATATTGAGAGTTCTTTTAATTTCTTGAGTAACAGCAAAAGTGCTGTCTTCAACTCGTGAAGCTTCGTCAGTCTGAATTTGAGCGCTTGCTAGTTGATCGAACCATTCATTTCCTAGCACATCCGTATCATTATCCAGCCAAGAGACAACTGTTGGTCCGGTAGATGACTTTTTGCTGTGTGAAGACTTGGACTTGGATGGCTTCGATTTTGGTGATGGTGATGGTGAATGAGGTTGATCATCGTGTGGCTGGAATTCCATATCTTCAGTTGTAAACTGCTCATGGTGATGCTCGGTTTCAGTGGGACCAGAGGATTGATGTTTAGAAGGTTGAGATGATGGTTTGTGTTCAGTTGGCTCCTGAATGTGAATCCCTGACCCTCCTTTGTGTTTCTTTTGTTCGGGTTTAGGGTCCTGATCATCCTCATCATCTTCTCGAATGCGTTTTCCTTTGTCAGCAGTTTCCTTGCATGACTTCTTCTCAATATGTGCTTGAAGAGCTGCAATCAGGTTAACTTCTTCTGGAGAAGGAGAGGTGATTTCAAAGAGTCTATCGAGAAGCACAAGTTCGATGTATTCAGTAGTGTGTTCTGGAAGTGGTTTGGTGTGGGAAGAAGAAGAGACAGCTTCTTTGATCTTTTCGTCAAGTTGTGAATCAATATGATCATTGATGTTTTGTTGAAGATCAGGAAGAAATTGCTTAACAAATTTCTTTGCCTTGCGTGTCATATGATCTTTGACGTTGAAACCAAGGAATTCATCGATCTGCTTCTTGCTTTCCTGCATTTCTTCCATTTGTTGAGACAACTTTTTGACTAAGTCTTCCATTTCAGCCAATTTAGTTGTAGCTTGGTTGTCTCGTTGTGCTTGTGCTCTCTTTACCGCCTTTTTCAGTTTCTTTGCTGCAGGAGTCACAACCTCAACTTTCGTAACATGGACGATTCTTCTCTTGCTCTTTCCTTTGTAGGCCTTAAGAATGTTTTCAGAAACAGTTGCTTTTGGTTTTGATTTTGGTGATGAAGATCGTGAAGATGATGGAGTGAGAGAAGGGATTGGATCATCAGATTTAGTATTTGATTCCTTTTGAGGTGAGGGTGGAGGTGTTGGATTCTTAGGTGGTGATTCAGGAGGTGTTTTGGGTGAAGAAGCAGACGAGGGTTGAACTGGTGGTTGTTCTTGCTGCTGTTGTGGGTTATAAACAACCATAGTCAGTGCAGATTTGGCTGTGTCCTTTGGAGGGGAAGGAGGAGGTGTTGGAGTGTGAGAACGAAGATAGCTATCTGCTTCCAGGTTAGCTTGAGCCTCCTCCTTACGTTTCCTTTCTTCCTCTTGTCTTTTCTGCTCCTCAAGATCTTTGGCTGCTTCAATTGTTTGATCTCCCAGAATGTCTTTTTCTTCTTCTAAGTTCCAATCTTCATTATCATCATTGCGTGTTTGTTCCTCGGGATTGTCATCAAACATAGAATCAGAAATATCCTTGTCAGATAAAACAATGTTGCTATCCTGATCTTTTTCCTTTTCCTCCTGAGTTGTTGCTCCCAAGTCGGGTTGATTAACCGAACTTGTTTGCTTAGATTCAGCTCCAGACCCTCCGGGTTGATTAACCGGATCGTCTTGGGTCGAAACTGCTTTAGGAACATTTTGTGATCCTCCAACTCCATGTGTTCTTTCATACTCCCTCTGTTGTTCCAATACTTTCTTTGCTCTACGCTCTTCATCTGCTTTCAATGATTTGAGACTTTGTTTTTGTGCATTCTCCTTAGAGATCTTATTGTGAAATTCAGCTTCTTCTTCAGTCATAAAGACATGTTCTTCTTCAGATTCAGATGATTCAGAGTTAGATTCTGTATCTTCATCAATGATTCTATTTGGTTCAGGTTTTGGCTGTGGTTTGCTGGGTACTCTCCTCTTGATGAATGTTGTTCTTGGATGTTTTTCTTTTGGTTTAGAGACACTTGAGGCACTTCCTGTCTTTGTCTTACCTATTGAACGAGTCTTTGAAGATCTAGATTCTTCAACCATCTTGGCAAGACCTACACGACGTTCTTGGTATGCTTTGTCGTAATCATGATAAGCTTTTGTTTCTTTGACCTCATCAGGCATCAAAAATTCTGGCAACCTTGAACCTTGCTTTCGCGTGCTTTCTTTTGGGAAATAAACTTTACCCAATGTTTTATCCATACTATACTCATGAACTTCTTGATCTGTAGGACGCTTATCAAGGTCTTCATGTGGATCAAGTAGATAGCTGATAAGAACTTTGGTGAATCGAACAAATGGGATTTTCTTGAACATTTTACGCTGTAAGTACATTATGTCGTCCCAAATAAGAGCAGCAAAGTCAATAGGTTCTTGGTTTAGAAATCCCCACAAGACTTGAAGATGAGACAGTCTTGGATGCTCAAACCCACTATCTCTTCCAGTTATTGAATGTGTTATGATGAAGAAGATAGTCCTCCAGGGTTGAGGAATGTATCTGGCATTAACCTTGGAGATTGTGGTTAATGGTGTATCAGGTTGTACATCATAACCAATATCTTCCAGGAATTGCATGACCTCTGACTCTGAAGGTGTTGGATGGAATCGGGAAGCAGCTTCAGGTGCCTCTGGAAGTTTCAAGGCTTTCCTGAGTGTAGCAGGTGTAACTCTGATTTTCTTCCGATCCAGTGTGCAAGTAAAGTACTTGACATCATTACTCTTAGTGAAGGTATCCCAGAATTGATGAATATATAACTCTGGAATGGTGTCTGAGCTGTCAAGAATATCCCTGCATTTGTGAGCTTTGAGAATCTCTACAGCAATCTGGCAACTTGGATCAGAACATTTGATCTTGTCCAATTCTACCCGTGAATTGTTCTTCCCTATTTCCAGAGTATACCCACGAGGAAAGACTTTTTCTTTGGTAAGAGCAGGAAGAGGTTGTTGTTGTGAAGTTGCCATAGATTTGTCTCTGAATCAACAATCATATACAAATATACAGAATGCATGTTTTGTTAGAAAATTGTTGGTTTAAAGAACAACACATGGCACCCTATTGTATTAATGATTAGTTGTTACATGCTTGGTCAAAGAATTTATCAAGAATTAGCCAAATTCTATAAAATTTGATAAATTTCAATAAGTATATAAAAGAATATACCTAAGGAAATTGATCAAATTCTATATCAGATCACAACTGCGATAATTAAAGACAACTGCGATAATTAAAGACAACTGCGATAACTATGACAACTGCGATAACTATGACAACTGCGATAAATATCCAATCAAGATAAGAATCCAACTGCGATATTTAGCCAACTGCGATAATCATCCCAACTGCGATAATCATCCAACTGCGATAATTATCCAACTGCGATAATTATCCAACTGCGATAATTATCCAACTGCGATAATTATATCAATTAAGATAATTAAACCAATCAAGATAAAAATCTCAACTGCGATAATTATCTCAACTGCGATAACTATCACAACTGCGATAATTTTGGCCAACTTCGATAAACTCTAATACAAGAGTTTACGAACAATTTATTGACGATGAACATTCAAATCTTTATTGTGATTCATTAGGATTTGTAACCACAGATTTTCACAAACAATTTGTATGACTATTATGGGCATTTTGGCTAAGTTATAACAAAAACTAACCATAATTACACATAAATCAAACTGCTAGTGTTCTTGTTCTTGATAAACCCTAAAATGCAATCGATTCACCTAGAATGATTCTGGGTACAATCCAATCATGGCATTATTCAATTAAACATCAAACACCATCTTTCCATTCAACAGATTACACAATAATACATTTACAAAGTTTTCCCCAAATCGGTGCTTAAACCCTAAAATTCGATTAGACTAATTTGAGGTTCCTGGGTGTGAGTAAGCATGCAATATAGGTTAACTATCCTTGTAAAAACATTATCGTACAATCATTTAACACTCAAACATTCTAAATCAAGAATCCCCAATTTTAACGCAAAACCTAGCACTAAATTTTGCAATTTTGAATAGTCGAACCGTTGGATCATGATATCGTTCAAAACCATCTTTTATAATAACATTCTAAACATAAGATCACTCACAAATTATGAAAAACTTGAGCGGATTTGCAGATTTAATGATAGCCGTTGATGATGGTGGGTGAGATGAATTAACTTCGGTTGGTGGATTTGGCAGATGTAATAACTGCAGTTATTAATTTCTAGACTTAAATATCTATCTTTTAACTTTTGCAAATATGACACATTTAATCCCCTAACCTAGGTAACTTTGAAATCCTAGTCCTAAACCACCATCAAGCTAACACTTAGTCTCACTTATGTACATTTAAGGCACACTACTTTCCATCTTTAAAATCTTATACACCAAAACTTGTGAAGCAACAATTTCTGAAAACATATGCAAGTACAATTTTAAAGATTTTGGAAAAAATTATGTCTCCCCCTCAACACGTGTTAAAAAATAATTGTGGACATTGAAAAAGTAAACACCGTGTTGGATGAGAGATTGTACTTGCATTTTTTTTTTTTTTTTTTTACAAAGATAGTTTTGGAAATGTTTGACTTGGTTATTTATTTTTAAGAAACTTTTCCAAATCATTTGGCGTCAAACATCTCATACCAATCCGGTGAACCAGATCCACAAATCTTGCATGAGGCAAGGCTTTTGTGAACAGATCTGCCAGTTGGTGTTCAGTTCCCACAAAGTATAATTCAACAGTACCCTTTTCCACGTGTTCCTTGATGAAATGATACCGGAGATCAATATGCTTGGATTTCGAATGCTGGACAGTGTTGCATGAAATGGCAATGGCACTCTTGGAGTCGCAGTACATCGGAATCTTGCTGAATGTGTAACTGTAGTCCATTAGTTGTGATCTCATCCAGATGACTTGAGCACAACATGCAGACATGGCTACATACTCAGATTCTGTTGAAGACAGTGAGGTGCAGTCTTGTTTCTTTGATTGCCAAGAGACGAGCTTGTCACCCAAGAATTGAACTCCCCCTGATGTACTCTTGCGTGTGTCTAAGCATCCTGCATGGTCAGCGTCTGAAAATGCAACAAGTTCAAACCCAGAATCCTTTGGATACCAGATTCCCAAGTTAATGGTTCCCTTTATGTATCTAAGGATTCTTTTAACGGCTGACAAATGCCGTTCAGTCGGTCTAGACTGATATCGGGAGCAAAGATATGTAGCAAATACAACATCCGGTCTGCTAGCTGTGAGATACATGATTGAGCCAATGATACTACGATACTTCGTAGGATCAATGAGTGTCCCATGGATGTCAGCATCTAGCTTTGGGGATGAGGAGGACATTGGGGTATTATAGGTGTCACAGCTGGTCATACCATGCTTTTTCAGGATTTCCTGAGCATATTTTGACTGACTTAGAAATATACCACGGGGTGATTGATGAACTTGCAATCCTAAAAAGAAAGAAAGTTCACCCATCATAGACATCTCAAAGTTTTGTTTCATTAGTTTAGAAAAAGCGTTTGAATATTTTTTATTGGTTGAACCAAAAATAATATCATCCACATAAATTTGTACGATGAGAATGTCGTCCCCGTGTGTTTGTATAAATAAAGTCGGGTCAACAGTTCCAATGGTAAAATGATTAGCAAGGAGAAATGTGGACAGTTTATCGTACCATGCCCTCGGGGCTTGTTTAAGGCCGTAAAGGGCTTTCTTAAGCCGATATACATGGTTAGGATGATTTGGATCCACGAAGCCTTCTGGTTGTGACACGTACACCTCTTCTCGGAGTTTTCCATTGAGAAATGCCGTCTTCACATCCATCTGATAGACTGTGATATTCTTGTGGGCTGCGTATGCCAGAAACATTCTAACTGCCTCTATCCGAGCTACTGGAGCAAACGATTCTTCGAAGTCAATACCCTCTTCTTGGCTGTATCCTTTTGCTACCAGTCGGGTCTTGTTACGAATCACTGTACCATCTGCACCTAGCTTGTTTTTCCAAATCCATTTCAATCCAACCACATAAACTCCATCTGGTCTTTCAACTAATTCCCAAACTTCCAAACGTTTGAATTGTTCCAACTCCTCTTGCATGGATTCAATCCAATTGTCGTAGGTAAGGGCTTCTTTGATGTTTTTAGGTTCAGATTGACAAACAGTGAGTGCATACATGCAATGTTCACTGTCTGAATGAAGTTTTTGTCTTGTGAGGACTGGATTGTTAGGATTGCCAATTATGTTTACCAAAGGATGATCTCTTGTCCATTTGTGGGTGGATGGAAAATGTTGAATGTTGTTATGATGATCTGACGGGTCCATATTGCTCGAGGAGGATTCTCCTGATTCTGGAATGGTTGGTGGTGGAGCAAATGGATTGAAGAATGCGTTCCCGTCATAATCTGATGGTGTGGAAACCTGATTAGAAGTGGGGGATGAATCTTCAACTGCAGGTTGAGGTGTTGTCTCCATTGATGATGATTGTTCAGGTTGTGGTGCATCGGCAGCAGCTATGGTAGAAGTAGATGCTGATGGATCAGGTGCTTGTTGTATGATATGTTGAGCAGCGGAACTGGTGGAAGCATCTGAAGCACTAGTAACATGAACGTCATCAAACATTGGTGCAAACAAATCTTCCAGATCCTTCCTGTTGAAAGGTAGGGGTGCAGATGAAGATTCAGGAAAGTTCAGACGGTTATGTGCGGGTTCCAAGCGGTCTTGCTCAGAAGCCATTTCAGTGAGTTCATCAAAATTAGCGTGTATGGTCTCTTGAATTTCCCCAGTCCGACGATTCCAAATTCGATATCCCTTGGAGTTTTCACAGTATCCAACAAAAATCCCAATATCTGCTTTAGCCTTAAGTTTACCAAGATCATCTTTATCATTCTTCGGATAACACAATGCTCCAAAGACGTGAAAATAGTTGATGTTTGGTTTTCTTCCTTGTATAATCTCATATGGTGTTTTGCTGTGTCTTTTGGTGATCATGGCACGATTCTGAGTATAACAAGCAGTGTTGACAGCTTCAGCCCAAAGATAATCCGGTAATTGAGCATTGATCAACATAGTTCGAGCTGCTTCCACAAGCGTACGGTTTCGTCTTTCAACTACACCATTTTGTTCTGGAGTGCGAGCTATTGAAGTCTGATGAACAATACCCTGTTTCTCAGTGAATTCCCGAATGATTTGATTCTTAAATTCAGTCCCGTTGTCTATTCTGATGATGCGGACGGTGTTGCGGACTTGAACCTGAATCTTGGTGAGAAACGTGATGAGGATAGAAGGAACTTGATCTTTAGTCCGAAGAAAATAGACCCAAGTCCATCTTGAGTAGTCATCCACTATTACCATAATATACTTCTTCCCGTTAATACTCTGAACTCGTATCGGACCACACAAATCCATATGAAGCAGTTGTAGGACATGGTCTGTGTTGTGTTCTGTTTTGGGAGGAAAATGAGCACGATGACTTTTCCCTTGTTCACAAGCAGAACACAAGTGATCCTTGGCATATCTGAATTTTGGAAGACCGTCAACTAATTTCTTCTTGGCAAGGTCAGTGATGGTTTTAAAGTTGAGATGAGACAATCGTTTGTGCCATAACCAAGCCTTTGTGGGATGAGCCTTGGAGAGTAAACAAATAGGAGTAGACGCTGTCATGCCTTCAAGGGAGATAGTATACAGACTGGTTCCGCGTTTCCCTTTCATGAGGTCGTTGCCTTGAAGATCACGAATAAAGCACGTTTTCTCCCTGAATGCTACTTCCAAGTCTCCATCGCAGAATTGTCCCACTGAGAACAAATTATGACCAAGGCCTTCAACATAGTACACACGGCTGATTTCGATGTTCCCATTAATGTAATCCCCATAGCCCATAATTGCAGCGAAGTGATCATTCCCGAATCTGACCGTTCCGATAAACTTAGCAATGAAGTTCTGAAGAAGTTTGAGATTGCCGGTCATATGTCGGGAGCACCCGCTATCAACAATCCAAAGGACGATTTGAATCACCTGCATCACAATCATTGGAAACAGGTGGAGAATTGATAACGGTTGGATCCGCTGGGTTAGTTACACAAGAGGTTAGTACTTTAGGTAACCATTTAAAATCAAAAGTGTTCTGTAACCAACGTTTCCAGGTCCAACTAGTCTCTGCCTTTTTCCTAAGGAATGCACTAGGTGACTTTGTAGTCTTGGATTTGGGCTTTTCTATTTTCTCCTCAGAAAGAGCTAGTGGGGGCATTCCTAAAATGGACTTTGTACTGGTTTTAAGTCTAGAGGAAGCGCCACTATTTCGTTTCTTTCTCTTAGTCAGCAGAGTTTTAGCAACACATGTTGTATGATCACCAGATAGTATGCTATTACGACAAAAAACACAAGTAGCATCAACCAAAACATCTTCATTAACATTTAAAGATTCAGCATTTGTTACATCAATCTTAGAACTAGACTCAGATAAGTGCAATTCTATTCCTGATGTTACATTTGTCTTATTCAAACTACTAACTGGAACTTCTTCAGACTGAGATAACTTCATCCTAGGTTTCTTGACTCTATTCTTCCTCTGTTTCTTGTGAGTCTTTGAATGGCTGACCTTAGGTGTGGTTTCTAGTCCTGTGGAAGTACACGTAGCTGAATTAGTGGTCACATCAGATGCTTGGGTGTGATCTTTGTCTATGACATACATCCCTGGGGCAATTTTATGAACATTTGTTTTTCCTGTGTCTAAAACTCTGATTTTCTTCTTCAAATCAATAATGATGTTGATGAACTCAAATAAGTACATTTTATTACTATCATTTATCCTATTAATTTGACTTGTTTTACTATATTATGTATGAGGATTGATACTTAATCGTTTACTTTTGTAATTCTCAGGTAAAAACAAGCATTTGGTGAAACTTAGCGATTTTGGACTAATTATGGAGCATAACATGCATAAAGTTAAGAGTCTACGAAAATGAAGAAGATCAAGACTAATCTGCTCCAGATGCGCCGCATCTCACTCTCGACATGCGCCGCATCTCTATCAAGATATCACCAGATACGATCCAAGATACAAGAGGACATGCGCCGCATCTAATCATGGAGTTACGCCGCATCTTCTGGCGGTGTACGAATATTCCTGAATATTATAATCTTGGACCCCACGCGAAGTTAAGTCAATGCGCCGCATCTACTTATTAGATGCGCCGCATCTTCCCTCAGACAGAAACTATAAATACCCCAAGACCAGACGAATTTCGGAGGCATTATATTAGTTTCGAAGACCGAACAGGAGAAACCTAGGACGAATTCAGTCAAGGAGGCAGCACAAGACACACCCAAATCAAAGATACAAGAGCTGTAAGAAGGTGCTGCATGTGTTTAATTCATTAAGTAGTTTTGTTTTATTGTGTTAGCAAACTTTAATTCATCAGGATTGGTGGCTTGTGTAATGTGACAACGAAAGATTGCACTCCCTTTAATACTTGCTTTCCCATCAATTAAAGTTTATATGTTGATGTCTTTGGTTACTACTTATTAGTGCATTGATAACCTCTGTGTTTATTAGTGGCTTGCGGGCATTTGACTGCGGGACATAATGTGGCTCCCACGGTTATTACTAAATTGATCACTTAGGAATAACTTTTAGACATAAGTAATCATTAAGGGTTTACTCGCCGATAAGATTAGGACCAACGAGAAAGGGTTAACTACATACACTTCATATAAAGCTATCAATAAAACAAGTGACAATCTACTTAATCATAAGGACAGCCCTCTTATTGTCTCGAGTATCTATCTGTGTACGTGTGTGCTACTTGCTGATTCGTGCCTATTGGTTTATTTTATTATTTAATTGCAAACAAATCGTGCCAGTCTCTCAGGCTGAAACCCCCTTGCGTTAGGATATTAAAATACTGATTAGAATAACTAGATAATACGTTCCACTCCTAGTGATCGACACTCTACTTACCATTATATTCATACTGACCGGGTATACTGCTCGTTAAGTGTGTGTGTTATTGATAAGTCGGCTAAATATAAATTTAAAACTTGAAGTAGGCATTAAAACTGCTAAAACTATACTAATGGAGGAACACTTAACAATTACTTGTCCTAAACTTTTTCAAAAATTATGCTTAAAATGTGCTTAATATATCAAACTTAAAAAAAAATTTTAGCATGTTTTTGTTTAAGATCTAAGTTGCATAGCTGCACACATGACGTTATTTTCAAAAATTGTGATTTTTCAAAATTCACAAATCTATGAGTGTGCCGGTGACTTGTAAACTTTAGAACTTGGCTTGTATACTATTCGAGACCACCATAATGAGTATTATTTATATAATTGGAATGACTTGTCTAAATTGGTAAAATTCTAGGATTACACCCAAATAGCCTATTATATGTTATGTGATATTAACTAACTACACTGGTTAGTTAACCCCCGTATAAACCCTTTTGTTACTCTCATTTTTAGAGTAAGATACCCCTAGAAAAACCCTCAGAGCCATTCCTTTCGTTTCTTACACCTATGTTTAAAATGTTTCGTTACACCCTTACACCTTAGCCTACCCTGTAGATTAGTATCCGTGGTTGGTTAATTGCTATAAGCAAGGTGTGTTTCCTTACATTACCTGTGTTCGCGTGCGTAATTCATTATCTTTGGTTAGGTCGGGAAATTGCACAATGCAATTGGAGTGAAAGTAAATATTGTATATCTTTGAGTTTATTTTTCGTGTGTTTACTACTTTCACTATTACCGTTATTTCTGAAAGTATGAAAAGTATGAAAAAAAATTATCCGGAAAGAAAGTTATAGTGATGTGGTGAAATTTTACACATCTTTTGTTAAAAAAAAAAAAAAAAAAAAAAAAAAAAAAAAAAAAAAAAAAAAAAAAAAAAATCGAAAAAATAAGAAAAGAAAAAGAAAGAAAGAAAAGTTGGAAGTTAGTTTTAAACCAACTTATGTAAAGTTATGTAAGTGGTCGATATCACCACTATTTGTTGTACTATATCTATGGATTGAATGGGAATTGGCAGTTATGGGAACGCCAATTGAGGTTTATTCTTTGATTAAGATCTTGTTGAGTATAATTCGTGTCTACCTAAAGCGTGTGTTTCAAGTGTTAAAGCGTGAGTTATTCAATGATATGAGTCTTATTCATGAGATGGTTGGGATAGTGATTAACCACACTTAGGATTTTAATTTATTTGTTTTGTTTATTTTTCATTTTACACCAATTTATATCCCAAATGTTATCCATGCCCTATATTATTCTTTATCCAACCAAACCTTTGATTTATTGAGATTAGGGATTTGAGCAATCTTAAGTATCGTAGTCGTGGATTCGGCTATGTATTTATGATTTTGTCGCCCTTTTTGATATATTATTATTGGTGAAGTTTGGACCTATCTTTAGCCTATTCGAGTTAAGGATTTGAGCAATTGCAAGTATCGTGTTCGTGGATTCGATCATGTATTTGTGATTTTGTCGCCTTTTCTGGAATTTGAGATCGATAGTGAAAGAGAATAATTAACCCTTAAGCCTACAAACCCTTTTTACCGCTTTAGACTTGTTATTCCTTAGCTTTAGTGGAGGAGATGTGTATACTTGCCAAGCTTATGATAGAATATTCGTCGCGACTGGACAGTTAAACGATTAGATTTGCTTTTATCAAATTATTTTATTTTACTTCTAAATCGTTAAGTGTTTAGTTGTGTGATTATGAAATAAACGAATACATGCTTAAATATAAAAATAAATCCTAACATCTTTTAGGATACATTTTCATAAAAGAAATTCTAAGGTTTACTTGGGGACAAGTAAAGTTCAAGTGGGGGGATATTTGATGAACTCAAATAAGTACATTTTATTACTATCATTTATCCTATTAATTTGACTTGTTTTACTATATTATGTATGAGGATTGATACTTAATCGTTTACTTTTGTAATTCTCAGGTAAAAACAAGCATTTGGTGAAACTTAGCGATTTTGGACTAATTATGGAGCATAACATGCATAAAGTTAAGAGTCTACGAAAATGAAGAAGATCAAGACTAATCTGCTCCAGATGCGCCGCATCTCACTCTCGACATGCGCCGCATCTCTATCAAGATATCACCAGATACGATCCAAGATACAAGAGGACATGCGCCGCATCTAATCATGGAGTTACGCCGCATCTTCTGGCGGTGTACGAAAATTCCTGAATATTATAATCTTGGACCCCACGCGAAGTTAAGTCAATGCGCCGCATCTACTTATTAGATGCGCCGCATCTTCCCTCAGACAGAAACTATAAATACCCCAAGACCAGACGAATTTCGGAGGCATTATATTAGTTTCAAAGACCGAACAGGAGAAACCTAGGACGAATTCAGTCAAGGAGGCAGCACAAGACACACCCAAATCAAAGATACAAGAGCTGTAAGAAGGTGCTGCATGTGTTTAATTCATTAAGTAGTTTTGTTTTATTGTGTTAGCAAACTTTAATTCATCAGGATTGGTGGCTTGTGTAATGTGACAACGAAAGATTGCACTCCCTTTAATACTTGCTTTCCCATCAATTAAAGTTTATATGTTGATGTCTTTGGTTACTACTTATTAGTGCATTGATAACCTCTGTGTTTATTAGTGGCTTGCGGGCATTTGACTGCGGGACATAATGTGGCTCCCACGGTTATTACTAAATTGATCACTTAGGAATAACTTTTAGACATAAGTAATCATTAAGGGTTTACTCGCCGATAAGATTAGGACCAACGAGAAAGGGTTAACTACATACACTTCATATAAAGCTATCAATAAAACAAGTGACAATCTACTTAATCATAAGGACAGCCCTCTTATTGTCTCGAGTATCTATCTGTGTACGTGTGTGCTACTTGCTGATTCGTGCCTATTGGTTTATTTTATTATTTAATTGCAAACAAATCGTGCCAGTCTCTCAGGCTGAAACCCCCTTGCGTTAGGATATTAAAATACTGATTAGAATAACTAGATAATACGTTCCACTCCTAGTGATCGACACTCTACTTACCATTATATTCATACTGACCGGGTACACTGCTCGTTAAGTGTGTGTGTTATTGATAAGTCGGCTAAATATAAATTTAAAACTTGAAGTAGGCATTAAAACTGCTAAAACTATACTACGACACGCATACGCATCAGATGTGTTGGAATTCTTGATTTTGAGAATCTAATTTTCGATTGAGGCGGACTGTGTCATTTCGGTTTTGAAGAATTTCATCCAGTTCCTTTTCATTTTCAAACAATTTAATTCTTAAAGAAGCTTTTGTTTCCTTAAACTTTTCAGGAACATGACTGTTTTGAAATGATAAAGATGCTATAAGATGTTGAAGTTTAAGTTCAAATTCAACACTCTGTTTTTGACACCAGTCAAGCCGTTTTTGAAGATTAAAAGCTTTGTTTTCCACATCATTATTGAGCTGTCGAAGAATCTCATTCTTATGTATCAGATTATCAATCTCCATACGCAACAACTTACTATCCACAGCATGATCATTCACAAGCAAAGCATTACCAGATTCATAGAGCGAATTCATAATCACAGACACCACGTCATAACACAAAACTTTTTCCAAGAGTCGATCATTTTCTTTTGCTAAAAATTTCCTTTGATGTTTTTGACGTTGAATTTTGTCATCTTTAGCTTTGAAAATGGTTTGCATAGATGCTACTTCCGTTTGTAACTCCTCTTCCCATTTTGTTGCGCATTTCTTCAGATTTCTGACATAAGGAAGAATTTTCTTTTGAAGAATCTCTTTCTTTTCTTTTTGAACAGGAGAAAGAAAAGAAGAGACAGGAATTTGAGAACTAAACTCAATTTCATTCTCCAAAAGAGAAATTTCGTCCATAAATGTCTTAAAATATCGAAGAACCCGACATTTTGGAGGCATTTGTGGATCAGCAAGATCCTCTGTCAGACAATCTTTGAAATGGACAGCAGTCGTGGAAACAGAAGTTGTAGACGAAAGAGCACTTATGTTTGTGTATGTTAAAGTTTGTTCTGGATGGTCCTTAGGAGGGACAAATGATTTGCTCAAATGAGGTCGTGCATTATAATCATAATGTATCTTTGAAAATTTTGTTTGTGAATTTGATCGACCCTCAATCTTGTTTGCAAGAAAATCAGTTTCTTCATCAACAGAGTACATAACAACACGTTGAAAGGTATCATCTAACAGAAATGTTGCATTGTACAACTTAGGATTGTTTTTGAGTGCTTTGTGTAAATTACGGGGTGTGTCACTTCCAAGTGCAAAACTTATTCCTTTAGGACGTGGTTTCACAACATTCTTTTGAATTTGCGTTACAGAATTACCCGTTTTATACACAATGTTTTGAAATTCTTTGAGTTTGGTTTCCAAATCCAGAATTTGATCAAGATAGGAGTCAACACGTGTCCTAGTGGCTTGCTTTTCTTCAAGAAGATCCTTCTGAGATGCAGAAAACTCAGATTGAGTTTTTAACAACTCAGAATTTAAAGCATCAATTTGTTTTTTGAATTCAAATTGATCCTTTTCTTTTTGAGAGAGAAGCTCAGCTTTGGCTACGGTTAGCTCACGAACTTGACTTTCTAGATTTTGAACTTTTACGTATTCTTGTTGAAAATCTATTTCAAAACCTTTTTCACGTTTATCTTGTTTAAGATATCCCGAAAGTTGTTGTTGGTAGCACTCATTATCCTTTGTTAACAATGCAATTTTATCTTTGAGCTTCTGATTGATGTCATTGCATTTTTCTATTTGTGACTGGGTGGTCAATAACAAGGCCTGTAATTCCGAATCTTGATCAGTCAAAGGATCTGTTTGATTAATATGATCACAATTGTCATCATCAATGGGATCATCAAATGAAACAACGGTATCATCATCATCAAATGATACAACCGTGTTGATCTGATCATCGAATGTTGATGAGAATGAATCATGTTGATCAAACGTTTCATTTGTAGATGAAGATGCAGCTGGTAAAGCAATTTCATGGATGAGACATGTAGAATCAGGTACCTGAGAAAGACCATCGGTATCATATACCGGGCCTGACTCGGAGATGTTCATTTCTTGCATATTAGCCATAAGCATGACTGCAGCATTTGCCTCTAAATCTTCCATTTCATCATCTGATTCCACATTAGCCATAAAACTTTGATCATTCTGAGTCAACCTTCCAGCAGCTTTTTCATCTTTGAGTGCCATCAAAAGAGCCTCTTTGTGATAAGCACTGCCCATTGTTCTTGGCTTCGGACAAGCATTTGCCATGTGACCGTTCCCCCCACAATTGTAGCATGTGATAGACGTATTAGCAATGCCTTTCTGACTATTCCCAACATTCGAATTTCCTCTCTGAATATTTCCCATACTGTTTCTGTTTGCCCCTGCATTATTGAACCTATTTCCTCCTGACTGAACCCTTTGAGTACCATATCCACGATTTCCCGAACCATATCTGCCTGAAGACCTGTTTTGAATTTCAACTCTGCCATCATGAACAATTGCCTGATTCCTGGTATTTGAAGATGAACGAAGACGGTTGTTGGATTTGGTGAATCTGCCAAATGCGTTAGCAATCAATCCAAATGCTTCATTAAGTGAATTGAAAGCATCCTCTTCTTCATCAAAATCTGCATTTGAGTACAGCAATGAATCGGTGTTGTTGTATGGAACCAGCTGGTTATCAGAGTATTGTTGTGGTGCTTCATAAGGAATGATTTGATTATGAGGTTGGGATGGAGGACTTGGTTGAAACGATGAGTGACCAAATTCCTGGTGTGGTAAAGAGAAGTTAGATTGAGCAACGAGAGCAAGTGAGTTTGATGTTGGTGCTGGTGTGAAACCTCCTCGTGCTGCAATTTCTTTATCCACTTCTGATTGATGTTGTCTGAGGTAATCATACATAAGTCCATATTTGACATCACCAATTTTCTTCGTCTGCCTTACAAAAGTTGCATACTTCTGCCATTCAGGACCAAGACATCCAAGGAATTTGGAGTTGACAGCAATCTTCGGTAACTTTATATCATGACGATCAAGGTCATTGATGATGTTGGTGAAACGGTGGTAGTAAGATTCAATGGTTTCCCCTGGTTCCATTATGAAGTGAGTGTACTCCATATACAATTTAGACTCAAGATCTTCCTGGTTTAACTCTGTTCCTTCCATGAGAAGATGAACATGTTCCCACATATCTTTGGCTGTCTTTTGAGCATCAATACTTCGATAGATAGGATTGGGAATCCCTTGAAGTATGAAAGACATAGCCAATTGGTTTGCTTCTTGTTGTAATGTTTGCTCAGTTGTATAGTTTGCAACCGGAATGGGTGTGGATGTTTCTTCTCTCTCTGAAGTTGCTGGAACCACAGTAGCTGGAATAGGATAGGGTCCTTCTTCAATTACCTTCTTGAGATATTGACCATGGGGTTTTTTCAGTTCAACGAATCTGAGGAATCTACTAGCCCATTGCACGTAGTTACCTGGAGTTAACATTGGTGGAGTTTCTTGACTTCCAGCTTCATGACGTGATTGCTGACTACTAATTGCTTCACACATCTTGTTAAACCAATGAGGTTCTCTGGAGTAGGAAGAATAGTTCTGCAGTTGTTGATTCTGTTGCATGATTTGTTTTGGGGACACTTGTGGTGGAGAGAGAAATTGATGTTGTTGTACGAATGCTTGTTGTTGTTGATACTGAGGATGAAATTGCTGTTGTTGTTGTGGATGTTGCTGTAGCTGGTAGTAGTAATTAAAATGAGGTGGTTGAGACATATCTGGATCTTTTAAGATAATTAAGATATGTGTTGTTGATGATAGTTAAGTTGGTTTAGAAATCCAAAGATTTTGTCCAAATGCGATAAAGTACTGTGCACCAAATGCGATAGGTCAGTTCACCAAGTGCGATAACCAAGTGCGATAAGTACAGTTCACCAAGTGCGATAAGATCAGTTCACCAAATGCGATAAGGACAATACACCAAGTGCGATAACCTTCAATAGCGATAACGAAAGTTGAAACTGCGATAAAACTATCAAGTGCGATAAACAATGACAAGTGAAATATGTTATCTTAAAGTGCGATAAGTTATTGCTAAATGCGATAAGATATCAAACAGCGATAAGATAAGATATCCAACTGCGATGATTTATGGCAAATGCGATAGATTTATCACAAATCCAAGTTCGATAATTTCTCAACTCTTGTACAAGAGAAGAGAAGCAACTAAGTCGAAGTATTACTACTTTCTAATACAAGAAAGTCCAATACTGAGTCCCAAATGCGATAATTGAAGATCTCCCAAATGCGATGAAACCCTAATCTTTCTTGATTCGAACTGCGATAAAACCCTTAGTTTTCTTGCAACTGCGATGAAACCCCTTTTTGTCTGGATTGCCAAATGCGATGAAACCCCTTTTTGTCGAAGTTCACTCAGAAACCAAAACTATCACTTTTCATCAACTTTTCAATACGCTAATTATACGGATTACACTAAAACGTCTAATTAACCAATAAACTCGATTGTTTTTTACGTTAAACGATTTGTAATCAACGGATTTAATGAAGATTAAGCTTTGTAACGTAGAAAATATGAAAAATCAATGAAGATTAATGAAAGTTTACGATTTCCAAACAACTTTTTCAATCCAAACGAGAATGTTACGTTAAATTTGAACAAAAAACTTTGTAAAATCTATAAACCCAACGTAAATAATGAAACTAATTACTCAAACACACTATCCTAATTATCCCTTGGCGTATGATACCACTTGTAGGTCACGTATATTATCTCAAACACACACTCAATAAGACAACTAAGAACTCGTACTACTACTCTATTAAGCTACGTATGAAGAGATGAATAAGCTAATAAGCACTACTAAATAAGATAAGAGAATAAGAAGAAGAAGAAGAATAAGAAGTGATCGGCTTTTCACTATATCGAATGTTACAAGAGCAGAGCTTACGCATATGACATGAAAAACCAACTACAAATAATGTATCCCTTGCCTTGTATTTATAGGCAATAGGAGGGGAATCATTCTAGGAATATTCCCATGCATGTTACTAACATGAACTTTCTAATGTGACCGGTCCATGGATTACTAATGGACCGGTCCAAAATTACAAACAATATAATCCTATTAAACTTGCAACATTATAAATGAACAAGACTTGTAAATATTTAAGACATGTTCCTAACATTATACGTTTTGTTCTTTTTTTTTGGTGTGCATAATCTTCTCCATGTTACCTTGCTGATATTGTTTGTAAGTAAGTGTTAACCTCATAATTAAAAATTAAATAAATTGACTTTTCATGTGTTCTTGCGGGTATTTGGGTATTCCGCACCTGATAGTTTTTTGGCGTGTTATGGGGTGTTGCCGTGTTTCTTTTTAATGACTTCAGGTGAGGAAGACAGAATCGGATAACAAAGGTCGCACTGAGAATGCTTTTGGGCTGCAATGGCTATGAATAGTGTTTGTTTATCTGAAATAGAAGTTCTTGCAATAGTCACTTGGTGCACCTGATATGGTGCCTGATGTTTTACTCTCACTAAAGGTAGTCATCGTTCTCTATATCTTAGAATGTTTTCTTAAACGAATAGTAACATGTTTAGTTAATATGGGATGATTGGGATTGGTTATTCTTCTGCATGTTTAAAAACAAGTGCTTCTGAGAATGATGTTGGAACGTACTTATTTTTATAAAAGATGTGGGAAGAGTCGAAAAAATAATTAGTTACCGAAAATTTGTAGTAAAAATTATTTAAAAAATAGGTTAAAACTATAAAATAAAGACTTGGTAATATGAAATTTAGAATGTCAGATATGCATTTAGTAAATGAAACATATGATTCTCTCAAGTGTGTAGGTTCATTGGGTGTGTTGAGGAAGTGTGTTCAGGGGACGTGTTCAGGGAGGTTGTGTTCACGGGGTGGGTTCAGATAGTGGGGCTTTAATTTGGGTAATAGTGTGCGTGTGGAAAATAACAAGGTTTTGAACCTTCATATAGCTGTCAATTTAAGCTCTACATATGAGAAATTTATAAAAATGTATGATTCATGTTGAAGAAAAGAAGATGAACATATGTTCCATTTAGAGTAATAGTTCTTTCCTAATACATCGTACTGATTTGAAAATATGCTTTTATAGCTTACCCTTATGCTTAATCGTTGTTTTGGTTATAAAAAACTATTAAATGCAGGCGTACATTTTGCTTACACTCCGTGAGGAAAAAAATATGACTAGAGATTGTTAATAGCGATCTGGAACAACGCTATTCCTATGGTCCTTTGCTGACCCGTGCTATGGAAACTGAGTTTGCAGGACCGATTGACATTGATTCTCAATATAAGTAACAGTTTGTTCTTAATAAATGTGAAATGGTTCCTTTATTAGCAAACCTGCTCCTTGCTTCCGAATTTGTAGCTGAATTTAGATATAGCAGAAACGCACAGTTAGTAGGTTGTGCTTTGACATACAAAAATGTGGCTGATAGGGGTGTTTAGGATTGGTGATTTACGAAAATGGCTAACATTTGTTAAAATACGCAGTTCTGCTTGCATTATGTTTAAGGTTTTAATACTTTGTATGATTTATGTGTCTAAAGCAACACTATTTTACAGGATTGGTTTGATCAATATCGAGAACGGTTGAGTCAAGCTGAAACAATGGTTTTGACAACTCTTAAATTTTAGCTAAACGCATCATCCATATTTACATCTTACATCCTTCTTGAAAAATTGCCCTCGCACGTATTGATAAACCTGCTGTTGAACTTGGTCACTAAAGGGTAAGCCATCATACTTCTTTCCTTTAACAAGCTATACGGAGTTACAAATATAGAATACAAGAACTGTTATGCTACAGGTTGTGAGTATCATCCCGATGAAAGATGGAAGTGCTCGAAACTTTGTGCAGAGGACACAATTGGTTACAGAAAGTTGCGAAGTTGTTTGATTGAAGTGCTCACTTTATAAAGAGCGTAATCTAAATTACGATTGCTTACTATTTGGTATGTCTTGGATTATAACATTGTATATCATCATTCTTTTTTTTCCAGTTTCTGATGTAAACCTTTGCATGTTATTCACTTATGCAAAGGAAGGTTTTTATATATTTAATGTTACAATATATTTTGGTTATTTTGAATGTAGAAAGTGATAGATGGTTGCTCAACAAGTCACTTGGGCTGCGGATTTAGGACAAATGTAAGAAAAGGTATGTTTTCATTATATTTATATGTAGTGGTAATGATACGCTTTTTGGTATTCTAATTATTTTTGCCGTTTTGATTATGGAAAGTCTACGCAATCTAAGTAAACTTTAGTTTTTGATTGGTTTAATGTATTTGTTTTATATATTTTCGTTGATTGTTGATGTCACATTATGTTTTAGATCATGTTAGTAGCTATATAAGCTTATTAAAGCTTCAGTGCTTCTGTAAATGTTGTTTCGGTTAACTTATTAACTGTTCGGATTCTGTAGTTACTTTTATCTTTTAAATGTTATATAGGCCTTCCTAGACTTTGCAAATTGGATGTTCACTGGCGACACAAATCGATGCTAGAATTGTTGGTTGCAGAGTTTCTCGAGAAATGGGACTCCAGCTTGGGCCCGAGGTATGTATCGCCAACCAACTGCTACCAGTCGGGTTTTAGAATCACTATCTATCTAAACGTTATCTTCAAAAAAGCAAAATTCATCTTTTTTGGCATAATATTTATGAACATGATGTTTGGTATTGGAATTATCTAATGGCAGACTCACCAGAAGCAACTAAGCTTTTGAAATTCCTGCAAAGAGGCCAACTATTGAACATGGAATATGTGTTGTTTCTGGAAGACCATAAAAAAACGTAGTCACGACGGCGCAACGAAGCTTCCCGACTGTTGAAATCTGTAACCATTCAATCTTTGTAAGATATTCTTAATTTGGGTTCGTTTATGTTTATTATGACAAGTGACGATGTTTGCCAGGATAAATGAGTCGGTACAATCATTGGCTATGGCCTACAGGTACCTAAACCAATAGACACGGATACAATTAGGTTGTAGCTTTGTGAATATTAAACATCTTTTTTTTTTTTTTTTTTTTTTTTTTTTTTTTTTTTTTTTTTTTTTTTTAATCAAACAATATATAGCCTGCGGCTAAACTTATACTAATATGGTGATGCTTATTGTTGTTTCAGGTATGAATGAAGGAGCGAAGGCAAGTTGTAGCTTAGTAGCTCACACAACAATGATAGGTACAGTCGTTATGCGGCCTAAGGTTGTGTCACCAATTATTTATATACATCTTACGGCCGCTTCTTTATGCCGTGTTAACTTTTGACACCATATTATTTGCATAGGTGTGAGTTACCCATTTCAGAATGTACATCGTACCTCACGTGTGGACATCCAGTCATTTTTACGAAGTCAGCCACCCTATAGATCAGGTAACAGTAAAATTCTTGCACCATAAATACCCAACAGTTTCTTTTCTTTTGTACAATGTAGCGGCCACATCTTAGTTTATAGCATGATAATGGTTGGTGTTGTTTTAGGTACAAACGAACGGGAAACGGCAGCCTGTAGTGGTCTACATGAAAATCATAGACGCAAGCGTTCAACGGCCCCAGGTAATTACATTTGTTGAAACAGAAATGAAAACATGTCAACATAGTATTATTGATGTTGGAGCTGCTATGCCATGTGTTGCGAGTCAGGTACAGATATGCAGCTGCAACTGATGTGAATACAGCTGATGATGCACTGAGCACTATTATCGCAACACTGATTATTCAGGTAAGTTTTTTTTATAGCAAGTCTATGAAACTAAAATAGGCCAAATGCGAAACTGGAAATACGGATGAAACAACTATGTTTGGTCACAATTTATCTACTTCATATACTTTTTTTACTTGCTATATTGAAAATTGATCAACTGTAAGTTTTTATTCAACATACTTGCATTATTTGTTAATAAGCAATGTTTTTTTAATCGATTCCTGTAGGAATGAGTGAAAGACGTAGAAGATATATATTGGAGACAAGGAGTATAGTCATATGGAGATTTACAGCCATAGGTGGTCATATAAAGACACGTTAGGATCAAACTACTGTCAACTGAAGAATAATAAGGTGTATTTGTCCTTTGGATCAAGTCGCTACTTAAACAAGCAGTATTTACTTCAACGATGTGTGATGGATTTGAAAACTAGAATAAATTAGGAACAAATTTAGTTGAAGTGATTTTGTATTGGTATCAAGAAAATGCTTGAGGAACATGTGTACATTGTGGAGACTAAGTTGACTCCTGCTATTGATGGGGTTTAGAAGATTTTGAATTTGCTTGCACAAATATTAAGACTAAATGTTTTTTTGTTTTGTTTTGTTTTGTTTTGTTTTGTTTTTTTTTTTTTTTTTTGTTTTTTTTTTGTTTTTTTTTTTGTTTTTTTTTTTTTTTTTTTTGTGTGGTACTCTTACAACTTATACATTGTGTTCCTAGACCTTGAATTCAATATATAGTTTGTTATGGTGATGTATAAAAAAAACCGAAAGCCAAAAAGCCCGCCACAACGCGCGGGTTTCCATGCTTGTTCTATAATGACTAGACGAGTACCCGTGCATAGCAACGGAATTCGTAGCGGCAAATAATTTACGATTTGTGATATTGTGGTGAGTGTTTTGTGTAACATTCAAAATAGCAACAAGGTAGAAACAAATAATTACAAAGAAATAAGCGAAGGGTACTTAAGCCAATCTATCCAACTAAAAATTGAATTGCATCTAGACCTACACCAAGAGAAAAGAGGGAGCCACAATATCATCCAAAATACGAGATTTGGAATTAACTCTAAAAAAACAACCATCTTTGACATTACAGAAACTGTATGCTATCAATCTTTAGCTGTACTAATGAACTATAATAGTTGTAGTTGCTCCTACTTGAATGATATTTTTACCATATGTAGTGTTCAATGTTTTTCGAAACCATGTGTCATTGAATAAAAGTTGAGGTGGAAACACAACAGCTTCTCCATATAACTTTCCTGTATCAGAGGCCACGGGTTGTTTAAACCACGAATAATCCTTTATGGATTTTGTGGCTTCCATAAATGAAGTGTTGGAATAAATGGCATATATCTGTTGGTGGTCTCGAGAGTATAATGCAAAGAATAAACCATCTTGTTTGACATAGGATATTTGTGACAGACGAGGGATCGTCAACAGTGCTTGAAACAATATAGGTGCTACCTTTGAGCAAAAAAGAAAAGGTATACAAGTTAGAGATGGTCTCTTATTAAAACTCTTTCTTTGTGTTTTAAAAAAATATTTAAGAAGTTTAGATGGAAAAATCTGGCTACCTATTGAGAGCAAAATAAGTAATTTTCAATAAGAAATTTCAAACATCCCCTTTAAAGAGCTTACAATAAAAGAAAAAAGGATGCAAACCTTAGATTCAATGACAAAGTATGTAGGATCTGTTTCACCAAGAGACGCGTTTGCAACTTTGGCTAAATTGGTTGCAGATGAACTCATTGGAAGCAATGCACTTGTTGCATTTTGTATGACATACCATATTTCTTGATGAGATTGATTGGTGATTGAATCCAATTCCTTTTCAATTCCCTTGATCTTTAGAACCCAAAAAGGGATCAATAAGCTAGGAAGCAACAGCCCAATCAGTGCCTGAAAGTTTTGTTCATTTAACGTCATTTCCCCACAAGATCAACAGAAATAAGAACTAATACAAAACTATTGAGTTTTGATAGAAATTTACGAGTAGGATGAAGAAAGATAATGGTCTTAATGTGATCATTTTGAAGTGCTTCTTGAAAGTTTTGGTGATTGTAATAGAACTACTATCCCTGCGTTACAATCACACGATAAATTATATTCCGGCCAATGCATGCAACAATAGTTTTAGAAATGAAAATCTGTTGTTATAAATAAAATTTGTAATATTAAGAAGTTGATACAACACGCTCTCGAGGTTGGAGAGAAAAGATCAGAAATTATCATCATTTATATTTCTTTTGTATTACCAGTTAGGGGAGAAATGGAAAGAAAGAGTGTTTTACAATCTTGTGGGTTCAATCTAAGTAACTATATATCTCATAAGTAGACTATAAATATTGTTCAAAGATATGTGAGAAGTTGATATGCTCCATTATCGAGTTTGGGGATAAATTAAAAGTAAAGAAGCATCGGGCCACCTAAGTTTTTTTGTGTTAACAAGTTGGAAATAATGTGGAAAAAAGTTTGTACTTTTTCCTGTCTTGTTCGTTCATATAAACAACTCTAAATGTTAAGAAATTTTCTGAGTAAGAAAGTGTGCTGGAAGGAAGAACAGGAGGCCTTCCTGCCATCCTCAGATAAGCTGCTGCTGCGATAGTTGGAGCCTGCCCATTAATAAATAGTTTGCATAAGCTCAATTGACTAACAAAATAGTATGCAAGAAATATTGGATACAGGTGAACTGGTCAATAATCGAACCTTCCCAAGTATGCGCACAATTTGCTTGTCTCGCACAGGCTTTGATTTGTATAGATCTTGACCCTATATCAAAAAAGTAAAGATTCAAATGATTTTCACAAGCATGTCCTCTATAATGAGATTTGGGATTAAAGCAAAACTGTAAATGTGTTTCTAAAGAGAGATATCTTACTCTAAGCGTAGGGTTTGCATCAGGATGGAATACAGAAAGGGCACTCATTGCACTGACGAGAACACCCATTGGATGAGCATCATGCGGCATGGCATGTATGATATCCTGTAAGTTTTATGTTTTTAGATAGATAATGAATACGTTTCCTAAATATTTATCATAAACAAAACATTAATATGTTCTATAAGAATAGAGTAACCATCAGTACATATGCAAAGTCTACATTTGTCACACTTGGAGCAACTAAATATATTCTATCCACCAAAACAGGACACCACAAATTGTCATCTGCACACTGTATATCAGTATATATCATCTACATAAACGGTGATATTTTACCTCAGATAAATGTGTGTCTCCATAGTCTCTTGCATTCTCCACAGTCATTGTATTCTCCACATATGTGCTTGCATCAGGGTTATAATTATCAATTTTCTTACTACAAATGAGAGAAAAATTAATTAAGGGCTACCATGAATTACCTCCATGAAAAGAATGCCAAAAAAAATTAATTAAGGGCTACCATGAATTACCTCCACAGTCATTGTCCGTAGTCTCTAGCAAGAAGTAATTCCAGCGAGGCACCCGTCTATAATACACCCAGAAAAAAAGAACAAATTAGCTTCTAAGCTTAATTAAGTTATAATAATGATCATTTGTTGCTACGCTTCTTTGCTTCACTATAAAGAATAACCCCGATGACGGTGAGTGTGTATCCAGCCATCCTTATTACCTAACAAAATTTACAAAATAAACTTCACAACAAAATTTAAACCATAAATTTTATAACAAAATTTACAGATCTTCATAAAACATTACTAAACGTTTCTTATTATGTATAAATCTAATAAAATAACACAAAGAAAAATACTCAAAACCTGAAAAAACTTGAAGAACAAAGTATACTATTCCGTCCATTTACAGCGGCGGATGTATATTTCCGGCGACAACAGTAAAATTTCCGGCGGCGGCAGCAGTGTTTCTGGCGACAACAGTTTTTCCCGGAGAGGTAACGTCTGCGACGGAGGCGCCTGTAACAAAAAAATACCTAAAATTGATTTATATAAAAAAACCAATAGATCTAAAAAAAATCTATATATCTACAAATAAAAATTATAAATCTATAGAAAAAACCTTAAAACCTTGATAAATGTACAGATATCTATTAAAAAAACTCAACAAAATACCTCAAAACATGAAAAACTCAAAACATTTGTCGTGGGTCTTGGTGCCTCGTCCGGTGGTGGTGTTCTGTGGCATATGGTTATGGCGGTGGAGGGTTATAGCGTGATGGTGTTTCGGCTGGGCTTTTGGTGGTGGTGGATGAGAATGTTTAGTTAGAGAAATAGGTTTTGAAAATGGAATGGGAAAGTGAAAGGAATCGGAACATGGGTGCTTGTTTGAAAGGGTATTTTGGGGAATAGATTAATTTCAACATTCCACAATTATTGACTTTTCACTTTTTCTTTGTTGACCATTCAGACACTATATGTAGTATAGATAGCCGGTTCAAGTTAAACAACTCCTCACCTATATTTTAATAAAAGTTTGTTATCGTATTTTGGGCAAGGATTGAGAAGAAAACTTTTTTTTTTTTTTTTTTTTTTTTCGGGTGCAACTAGGGGTGTTATCGGGTCGGGTTATCGGATCTTATCGGATCGGGTGAGTCGGGTTTTAGTTAGAAAAAAACTAACCCGCAACCCGACCCGATAAGGAGTCGGGTTATCGGGTTCGGGTTGATATCGGGTCGGGTGTAGTCAGGTCGGGTGATTCGGGTTAATCGGGTTGGCTTATAAAATTTGACAAAAAAATATTTGAGCTTAAACACTTGTCTTTAACATTTAATTTTTGATAGCTAAAAATGATTAACAATATGCAAAGCCCAAATTGAATATCTTAAGTTCAAAAAGAAAATTGAATATACTACAAATAAGTAACTGTAACATACATTTCACTAAAATATTGTAACAAAAAATAACCAACTGAAACATACATTTCATTAAAATACTTGTGTCATTTTGAACCAAAGAAACCATTTCATTATAATACTACTGATCATTAAAATACTTGTGTCATTTTGAACCAAAGATACCATTTCATTATAATACTACTGATGTTGATTTTGGATAGTATAATACTTGTGTCATTTCATTTCATAAAAAAAATATGCTACCTTGCCATAGCATTACCAAAGACAAAAACACATCAATAGGCAGTAGCACAGTTGCATAGCAGCATTTCAAACCACATTAAACACGTAATGGAACTGAGTATTACTAACCAATAGCCTTGTAGGCTGTAGTGGAATTGAAAAACCAAACGTCCCATGCAAATTGGCCTTTTAAGTTATCAGTAAAAATAAACATAATTAAATAATAATTTTCGGGTCTTGTCGGGTTGACCCAATAACCCGACAACAAAAATTTTCTAACCCTAACCCGACCCGATAACAATGTCGGGTTATCGGGTTCGGGTGAAACTAACCCGATAAGCTTTTTCAACCCGATTTAACCCGACTCGCTAAGGTTTATCGGGTTCGGGTTCTGGTCGGGTCAACCCGACCCTACTGACACCCCTAGGTGCAACTGTGAAAATATATTATCTCAAGAAACAAGAATTGAGAAGAAAACTTAAAATGAGAAAGAAAAGAAATAATTATAACCACACATTTGGTGATAGGCTGACTTGAATTCAACGCACCTTTATTTATTAGATGCATTTCAATTAGTTTCGAAAGTGATTTTGAAGTGAAAACTATGCAAAGAATTGAGAAGAAAACTTAAAATGAGAAAGAAAAGAAATAATTATAACCACACATTTGGTGATAGGCTGACTTGAATTCAACGCATCTTTATTTATTAGAAGCATTTCAATTAGTTTCGAAAGTGATTTTGAAGTGAAAACCATGAAAAAACGTAGTCACGACGGCGCAACGAAGCTTCCCGACTGTTGAAATCTGTAACCATTCAATCTTTGTAAGATATTCTTAATTTGGGTTCGTTTATGTTTATTATGACAAGTGACGATGTTTGCCAGGATAAATGAGTCGGTACAATCATTGGTACAATCATTGGCTATGGCCTACAGGTACCTAAACCAATAGACACGGATACAATTATGTTGTAGCTTTGTGAATATTAAACATCTTTTTTTTTTTTTTTTTTTTTAATTATCAAACAATATATAGCCTGCGGCTAAACTTATACTAATATGGTGATGCTTATTGTTGTTTCAGGTATGAATGAAGGAGCGAAGGCGAGTTGTAGCACTAGTACAAACAGGAGCTCTGCCGAGGACAATTTTTGCATGCTGCCGACGTCATGACGTCGGCATGGTTAAGTTTCGACGTCATATCGTCGGCACGATCTTGTCGAAAGAGACGCGTCGGCAGTGACTATACCGACAAACGACGCCGACGACATTGTGGGACCCACATGATTTTCCGGTCAAACGTTTTGTTGTTTCGACAATATTATACCGACATATTGTCGTCGGTATCATACTAAATAATTAACGTTTTGATTAGCTAAACTAATTACAGTCAACGAAAGTCAAATAAGTGTGTAAATGGTACCGACGACAATATGTCGGTACCATTTTCAATAGTCAACGAAAGTCAAATATATGTGTAAATGGTACCGACGACAATATGTCGGTACCATTTTCAATAGTCAACGAAAGTCAAATATATGTGTAAATGGTACCGACGACAATATGTCGGTACCATTTATAATAGTCAACGAAAGTCAAATATATGTGTAAATGGTACCGACGACAATATGTCGGTACCATTTATAATAGACAATAAGTTCAGTATGGTACCGACGACATGATGTCGGTATCATATGTCCATAAATACGTTACCGACGACATCTCCACGGTGTGGAAATTCTATTGCAGCTGCACAGCAGCCTGCGCAGCTGCAATGCCCAGATTTTTGCCGCAATAATTTGCAGCAAAAATCTACACAAACCTGGTTTCTAACCTGCTTTCTATAACCACTATATACAAGACATTCCAATACAAACAACGGCTAAAACGGATAAAATGGCTAAACGGCTAAAACGGTTATATATAACCACGAAACACTTAATAAACTTTACAAAACGGCCATAAATCTTTATAACACCCTCAAAATACATCAAAAAGGGGTGTTATAATCGCTAAACCTAACTTCTATATCTACAAATGTTGCAATTGGGTCGTCAAAATATAGTTCCAAAGACAAAACAACACAAAATAATACCACCTCAAAATACATCAAAAAGGGGTGTTATAATCGCTAAATCTAGCTACTATATCTACAAATGTTGCAATTGGGTCGTCAAAATATAGTTCCAAAGACAAAACAACACAAAATAATACCTCTAGAGCCCCTCGTCGGCATCCTGATCATCATCATCACTCCCGCTGCGAGAGCCACTCTCGCTGCTAGAGCCACTCTCGCCGACGAGGCCACTCGCGGGAGCGCTTGCGCCGCTCCCTCCCGCGCCACTCCTACTGCTCTCTCCAGCGGCACCTCGAGAACCAGCCTGGCTAATAAACGCCTCCCAGTCTGGGTTGGTCGACATAAAACGCGTCAACAACTCGAGCTTCTTCTCAGTTTTCGCCGCTTTCTTCTTAGCTTTTTTTCTCTCCTTCTGAGCTTCAGCCACTATCTTTTTAGCTTCATCAAGCTTCTCCTGGGCTTCAGCAAGCTTCCCGTCGACATCGGCCGTACCTATAAACGAAATAATCAAAATTCAAAAACGGTCATTTCAATACATAAGATGAGTCATTTAATATTATCCAACTGTACATACCTGGTGGAGCTGGAGGCGGCATGTCTACCCGTGGCCTCTTCAAGAAGGGTGTTAGCTTTTATTTTTTAGAAAGTGATGGTCATTCCTATGTATTTTAATTAGTGTGTCGAGTAGGATTATTCATGTATTGTAAGGGTTGTGTTGGACTTTGATTATAAAAGTTTAAGAAAGACACCAAAGGCCCAAGTCCAACACAAGCCCACCTCAAGGCCATTTAGGGCAACAATGGCCGGCCACCTCCTATAAATACACACACTCTCCACCATATTTTGTGTTGCCTCTAAGTCTAGTATAGGTGAGAGTGTGTGTGTGTGTGTTTTATTACTTTGTGTATTGTTCTCTTATGGCTTATGAATCATTCGACTAGAGTTTTATTCACACGCATCATTTCTTATTCATCTTCTACTAGTCTTCTTTATTATTAGAGTGTCACGTTATTGTTAAGAGTAGTATTAATATAGTTTTAGTTTGTTGTTTAAGGTTCGGTAATTCTAGTTTTACAAGTGGTATCAATCGCCAAACATAGATTTAGGTATTAGTTGTGTTTGTTTTGTAATTTACGGTATTTTAAGCAAAAAGGTTGAAGCTTTTTGTTGTTTTGGTGCGTATTGGATAAAAAGGTTGTAGCTTTTTGTGGTTTACGTGCGTTTAAGGGCAAAAGACGTGATTTTTGTGAGCTTAACGTGGGTTTGTGAAGTGTTGCGCATAAAAAGTTCATCATCAAAGGTCCAAAGTTCGAATCTGCTTGCTTCTCATTCATTTTTATCATTTCTTGTACAAGAAATCTGATAAAAAGGGTCCTACAACGTCCTTGATAATCCACTTTCTTGTATAAGAAAGTTGATTCGAAGTGCCCCAATCGCGATAAGTAAGGGTTTATCTGAGTTCAAAAAGCGACAAGTTAGGGTTTATCGCATTTGAGAACTTGGCTGTTTATCGCACTTCACCAAGCTGAACTTATCGCAGTTGAGACTTGGCTGTTTATCGCAGTTCACCAAGCTGAACTTATCGCAGTTGAGACTTGGCAGTTTATCGCATTTCACCAAATTGAACTTATCGCAATTGCTACTGAGTCTTTTATCGCTATTTACCAGCAAAGTTTCTATCGCAATTGACACTTGGAAGGATTATCGCAATTACTTCTCGGACAACAAGGAACTTTCGCATTTGGCAGTCTTGACCCTTGCAATTTACATAAACTTTGTTCAACCTAAAATAACGTTTATAAATTTGCTTCGATCGTAATTTCTTCAACAACAAAAGTGTACTCGGTATTTTTGCACTTGTAGAAGTGTAGAAAATACTTCGACAATCGGATATCTACTCTCTTGTATAAGAGTGTTAGATCGTTTTATATAAATTAGATATTTCTATCTAAATTGAAATTTTACCATAATTTGTATAAATTCTGGTCAAATTGAAATTTCTATAGAAATTGATATTTTATCTAAATTCTAATTTACATAACTTTTGTCGAATTGTAATCTTTTGTTTTTGTTTAAATTATTGTCTAGTCAAATTTAGTAACTTTATTTAAATTGTTTTGTTTATCTAAATTGTAAACTCAAAGATCATCAACAACATCATCAAAGTTTTATCTTCAACAATCACAACACCTATTTCTTTGCAACGATCCTGAATCAATCAACCTTATCATACAACAACAACAATGACAACTCAACAAGAAATCCATGCAGCTGGTGCTGAAAACCGTCCTCCCATGCTAGAGAAAGGTAGTTATCTTCCATGGACAAGCCGTATGCTTCGTTACTTGAAAAAAAAAACCTAATGGACAAGGCAAACTTCTGATCAACTCCATCAAGAATGGTCCATTCAAACCTCGTCAGATTCAAGAAGCTGGTGATTCCAATCAAACACCTGCTGTTCCACCATCCTTTCGTACTCAGAAAGAAGAAGAGTACACAGAAGAGGATTGGAAACAGATTGAAGCAGATGACTTAGCCATGCACCTAATTCAACTTGGTTTACCACAAGAGATCTTTTGTGCTGTTGACAGCTGTGAAACTGCTTATGATATGTGGGAACGAGTTAGGAGGCTATGTCATGGAACTGAAATTGGTCAACAAGACATTGAAAGCAAGCTTCTAACTGAATGGGAAAAATTTTCATCCACTCCAGCTGAACCAATTGAAATCTACTACACAAGGTTTTGCACTATCATGAATGAGCTCATAAGGAACAACTTAACACCAAAACAGATTGTCCAAAACATCAAGTTTCTTAACAACCTTCCAGAGGAATGGGGACGATATGTTACAATTGTTAATCAGACAAAGAACCTTCATGAAGTGAATTATGATCAGCTCTATGATTTCTTGAAACAAAACCAGAAAGAGGCAGATGAGGTTAGGAAAGAAATGCTTGCCAAAAAACATGATCCTTTAGCATTGATTGCTCAGTCACCATCATCTTCAACAGTGAACACACCATCATCACCAACTCCCACTCAGAACTACATGCCACATGAATACTCTCCACAAACTGCTATCTTCCCACAACAACAATTATATCCTCATGAACAACAAGTCATTCCACAACAACAATACCCAGAATCACCATACAATCCTAATGATGACATGTCTGCACTGTCTCAAGCATTCACCCTTCTATCAAGAGTTGTCCAAGGACGCTATTCCACACCTACCAACAACAATCAAAGGATTGCATCGAACACTCGCTACAGGCAGTTTGCTCAACCGGGTTTCAACATGGGTCAACAAGGACAAATGGTTGGAGGTTATGGGAATCAACAAGGATATGCTCCTCAGATGGGTAATCAAAATACAGGGCAGTATATGGGAAATCAAAATACAGGTCAGTTTATGGGTAATCAGAATCAGATGGGTCAAGTTGTTGGAAATAGAAGAGGTCAGAATATGGGAAATCAGGTTGGAAATGTTGCTGCTCAAGTTGCTGGGAATGATGGGAATATGAATCAAGGAAACGTGTTGAAATGTTTTAACTGTCAAGGTACTGGTCATATAGCAAGAAACTGTCCCTCCAAGCCAAAAAAGAAAGATCCCGAGTATCTTCAGAAAGCTTTGCTCTTAGCTCAGAAGGACAAGGCATGGTTTCAGTTGAGTGCTGAGGAACATGATTTCATGGCACTGATGGATGATGCAGAGGATTTGGAGGATATCGATGCCAACTGCATCTTCATGGCAAATATTCAAGAGGTTAAATATGACACGGATTCTGAAACACCTCCTGCTTATGATGCGAATGTGATATTTGAGGTACCTACATATGCTACATGTCACAATAATGAAATGTTTGATATATCACCTCAACAAGAACAGCATCCTGAGACTCCTACTCTCATTTATGATACATATATGGACTCCCTAAGTTGTAATAATACTATTTTGGCTACTCCAGATATGAATCCTAATGGTGACTTCGAGTCACAGCATACTGAGACTGAAGAGGAAACACGTGCTTTATTTGAATCATTATTGCAAAATTGTGGTATTGAAATTGAAAAGGTCAAAAAGATCAATAGCGATGTTAAGGCCGCTAATGAAAAATTGACCACTGCGCTTGAGAGATACAAGGTGAACGAAAAAGCTTTTGAATTTCACCACAAACGATTGTCAGAACTTGAAACTGGTTACAGTGATTCTGTTTCAAGGGAAAAACATTTGCAAATCAAATACGACACTCTTGATGTTAAATTGAACATGCAAATTAAATCCTTAAAAGCATAAATTTCTGATCTAACCAACCAACTTTCTAAACAAAAATCAACTTGTTCTGATCTTGAAAAAGAAAAGAAAGAGTTGCATACAAAGTTTTCAAAACGAGAATATGAACTTCTTGATGAAGTTCTTGACAAACAGGAAACTATTAAAAAGTTGGAAGAATTACTTGTAAAAACGGGTCATTCAACTCAAACGATTAATATGATAATTAACGACAAAAACCCGATTTTATATACAAGAAAGAAAATGGCTCTCGGTTGTGAAAACCCTTGTTATCTCAAGAAAGCTCAGACAGAACAGAATGTGCTATATAATGGTAATATTATAAATGATGTGCATGATCCACCTGCTTGTTATGATTCGCATGAAACGATTGAGCTTACGAAAGAGAGTCGAAACAACATGAGACAATTGAATAGAGAAATCAAACCGATTGATTATAATGAAGCAAACAAACTTGCTGGTGTTCATCTTGTTCAAAAGGAGTCACTTTTGTTTTTCAAAAAACCAATGGCTGCCTCAAAGTTCAAAGTTGTGTCAAAACACCTTTCTAACATCGAACAAATGTACTCTACCGACACTTCCGCAAGTGAAGCTAGAATACTTTTGGCCGATCTTAAAAGGAGAGTTGAAATGCTTCAAGATGTTGTGGCAACCAAAACTGATACTAAAATCAACGATTGGTTTTCAAGTTTTCAAACTGAACAGAAAAAGATGTTTGAAACATAGATTACTCCCATTGTATCTGGCATACATGCAAGAGCAATTCATGTTGAGAACGCAATTATCAAAGAAGTAACTGAATTTGTCAAGGACCACACATCCTTGGTAATTGAAGCTAATGAAAACATTGAAAAAATCAAAGTTTTGGAAAAACAAAATGACGCACTCTCTGAAGAAGCTCTTTCAACTGATATTATGTCCATTATTTATCAAATGTATTCTGTCGAAGACGATGAAAGAATTCGAGCCGAGATTTCCGAAATTGTTTCAAAATATGAAAATGCTTTTGCTAAGATTGAAAAGGAAAACATCACATATTTTAAACAACTTGATCGAAAAAAAGAAGAATGCAAGTGTGACAAATTGTCGTATGAACGTTCTTACAAAGAAATGCAAAAACAAATTGATCTTTTGAAGTCTCAGCTTGAATGTCAAAAAGGGAAGGGTGAAGAAATTAATGCAAAACCAAAAATGTCAATTTCACAATGCGCTCCTTCACCCTTGCCCAAAGAAAATGGTAAAGAGAAAGTAGTTGTCAAAACACCAAATGTGATAGCACCTGGACTTTATAGGATTAGTACCACTATTGCATCTACCTCTACATCTAAAACATATAGGGCAATAGACAAAAGTGTTAAGGAAAATCCAAAAGAGACTAGGAAAGCTAACACTGATTCAAAGGACAACAAGATAAATCCTAATGAGTGTGCCTTACCTTCTACATGAGTAGAAAGTACCTCTAAGAGCAGCAGACCAAAGCCTAGGAGCAATACAAGGAATAGAGTCTCTACTGCATCTAAGAGTGAAAACAAGAATAAAATGGAAGAAGTAGAAGAACACCCTAGGATTTTATCACTTTCCAAGAAGAAACATTTGTCATCTGAATGTAATGTTAAAGACAATATTTCTAGTGCATGTAATGAACCAGTTTGTTTAATGAACAAGAAATCTTTGTCTGAAAATGTGTGTGATGATATTGTTTCTAATGTTGTGCATGTGAATGATAAGTCTGCTGAGAAAGATGTTCCGTCAGAAACTAGTGCTAAGACTAGATACATTCAAAGACTTATTGCAAAGTCTAGGAAAACCACTAGTAGTCTGCTGCCTAGGAACTATCTTAAGATGTGCGTATGGATTCCAACGGGTAGAGAATTCAGTCTAGAAAATGGTAGAATAAAAATGAATAAGGAAGAACCAGTAAAAACCGTCTATGATTGTATTTCGCCTGTTATCCTTAACCCCATGGAACCAAATGATAAACGGTTTCCAAATGCACAATCATCTGTCATTGGCAGGTTATCGAAATATGTCTTTGGATTGTCGACTCGGGTTGCTCCATGCACATGACCGGGAATCTGAAGTTGCTGATCAACTTTGTATGGAAGTTCATGGGAACAGTTCGGTTTGGAAATGATCATGTAGCAGCTATTCTGGGTTATGGAGATCTACAGTTTGGGAATTTTTTAATCACTCGAGTTTACTATGTCGAAGGATTGGGACACAACCTGTTTTCAGTCGGACAATTTTGTGATGCGGATTTAGAGGTTGCATTCAGAAGAAATACATGTTTCGTTAGGAACTTGGTTGGTGATGATCTCTTAACCGGAAATCGTGGAACCAATCTCTATGCTATCGACATAAACCAAATGGCCTCGTCATCACCAATTTGTCTTATGACAAGAGCTGACGACACTAAGTCCTGGTTGTGGCATAGACGCCTTTCCCATCTCAACTTTGACACGATAACAAAGCTTGCCAAAGACAACATCGTCACCGGTCTCCCTAAATTCGGTTGATAAGTTACATCTATTGCACATGGACTTATGTGGCCCAATGAGAGTTGAGAGTATCAATGGGAAGAAGTATATTCTTGTGATTGTCGATGATTACTCAAGATATACATGGGTAAGGTTTTTGAGATCAAAAGACGAAGCACCTGGAATCATCATCACCTTTCTGAAGCGAATTCAAGTTCTACTTCAAGCTCCAGTTAGGATTGTAAGAACTGACAATGGCACGGAATTTACTAATCAGGAGTTAAGAACATATTTTGAAGAAACTGGAATTACTCACCAGACATCAGCAGTTAGAACTCCACAGCAGAATGGAGTAGTTGAAAGAAGAAATAGAACGCTTGTGGAAGTTGCTCGCACAATGCTGATTTATTCCAGTGCACCGTTGTTTTTATGGGCTGATGCTGTTTCCACTGCATGTTTTACACAAAACCGATCTTTTATCCATCCAAGATTCAATAAAACCCCATACGAACTAGTGAACAACAGAAAACCCGATATCTCTTACCTTCATGTATTTGGCGCTTTGTGCTATCCTACAAATGACAGAGAGGATCTGGGGAAACTGAAAGCTAAGGGTGATATTGGTATCTTCATTGGTTATTCAGATAACTCGAGGGCATTCAGGGTGTACAATAGAAGAACGAAAAGAGTAATGGAGATGATGAATGTGAAATTTGATGAGATTTCACAAATGGCTTCTGAGAGACTCGCTCTAGAACCCGCACTTAACCTGATGGCTTCTAATCGTATCGGATTAGGACCCGCACCACAAAGTCAAACTTCTGGACACATCAGTTCAGAACTCACACCCCGAGGAGCTCAGTCAACTAACATTGATAAACCTACAAATCAAGAACTGGATAATTTCTTCGAGTTTATGTATGATGAATACTATGGTGGAGCTTCAATAGATACTTCACAACAACATTCCGCTGCACCCGCTCAACAACAACCACCACCACCACTACAAGATGTATCTCCTACAATTGAAGCTGAAGCACCAACTCCCTCCACGTCAACATCATCTACATCTACTCCTGCCACTCCAGTAATTGAGATTATTTTACCAAGAGTTGATGAGCAAACCCAAATAACACCAAATCAAGAAGAACCATACCAAAACGATGCTGTGTTAGAAGAAGAAGAACCATTTGAAAACCCATTTGCTACGGAATCTGCTGAATCTTCTTCTCGGTTACATGAACCATCAAACACGCATTCGTTAGATCCAAGGTATCCTTCAACATTAAAGTGGACTAAAGACCATCCAATAGAACATGTCATTAGTGAACCTTCAAGGCCAGTACAGACGAGAAGACAACTTGCAACCGATTGTGATATGTGCATCTTCACCTGCTCAGTCAGTTTAAAAGAGCCAAATAATATTCGGGAAGCAATGTCAGACGATGCATGGATTGAAGCAATGCAGGAAGAACTTCTCCAATATCGACTTCATGACACTTGGGATTTAGTGCCAAGACCTCTCGACAAACTTGTCATTGATCTTAAGTGGATATGGAAGAACAAAAAGGATGAAGAGATGACTGTAATTCGAAACAAAGCTCGTCTCGTGGCCAAGGGATTTAGACAGGAAGAGGGAATTGATTTTGATGATTCATTCGCACCAGTAGCTAGACTTGAAGCGGTCAGGATTTTCTTAGCATACGCGGCTCACAAGAACATCACGGTCTTTCAGATGGATATCAAGACGGCTTTCTTGAATGGAACTCTGAAGGAAGAGGTGTACGTGAGTCAGCCAGATGGATTCGTTGACAAAGATCATCCCGACTACGTCTACAAGCTCAAAAAAGCTATCTATGGTCTAAAACAAGCCCCAAGGGCATGGTACGATGAACTCTCATCTTTCTTGCTGTTAAATCATTTCACCAAAGGAACAATTGACCCGACCTTGTTTACCAAAAAGTTTAATGATGACATTTTGATTGTTCAGATTTATGTGGACGACATAATCTTTGGGTCCACTAATCCGAAAC
The DNA here is from genome assembly GCA_021014915.2 of Artemisia tridentata subsp. tridentata. Taxonomy (NCBI): domain Eukaryota; kingdom Viridiplantae; phylum Streptophyta; class Magnoliopsida; order Asterales; family Asteraceae; genus Artemisia; species Artemisia tridentata. The sequence goes on from CP139501.1 coordinate 338,107,543, forward strand.
ATTCAAAACTTTTTGCAAATCTCATGAAAAGTAAATTTGAAATGTCTATGATGGGCGAATTAAAATTCTTCCTTGGACTTCAAATCCATCAATCCCATCATGGTATTTTCATTAATCAAGCGAAATATACAATTGAGATTTTAAAGAAACATGGAATGGAAAATTGTGACTCTATTGGTACTCCAATGGTCACTTCACCCAAAATTGGTGCTGACCTATATGGGAAACCCATTGATCCGAAGAAATATCGGAGCATGATTGGGTCTCTCATGTACTTAACTGCTAGTCGACCCGATATACAATTTGCTGTTTGCTTATTAGCACGGTTTCAGGCAAGGCCTACCGAACTTCACCTCAAAGAGGTTAAACAGATCTTCCGATACCTTCGAAGGACCATTAACATGGGACTTTGGTATCCGAAGGATTTGGAGTTCAAACTAACAGCCTTTGCAGATGCCGATCATGCTGGTTTCCAAGTCACTGCAAAAAGTACATCCGGAGGAGCACAATTTCTGGGAGAAAAGCTAGTAGGCTGGTCATCAAGGAAACAAGACTGCACAGCGCTTTCAACCGCAGAAGCCGAGTATGTGTCTCTATCTGCGTGTTGTGCCCAAGTTCTATGGATGAGGACACAACTCACAGATTATGGCTACTCTTTCGATCACATACCTATGTATTGTGACTCGAAAAGTGCCATAGCCATCTCGTGCAATCCAGTTCAGCACTCCAAGACCAAGCATATTAGAGTCTGCTACCACTTTATCAAGGAACACGTCGAAGAGGGTACTGTTGAATTGTTTTTCGTTAAGACTGAATACCAGCTCGCTGATCTATTTACTAAGGCCCTCCCAAAAGAGCGGTTTGAATACTTAGTTCGTCGAATTGGAATGCGAAGCCTAACTCCCGAAGAGTTAGAAAGTCTTCTCGAATCTTCTTGAATCATCTCATGAAGCTTCGCATGTAAATATTTTTGAAAAAACAAAATACAAAATTTGAAAAACCAACAAAAGCAAAATATAAAAATATAAAATTTCAAAAAGACATAAAAAATATAAAATACAAAATCAAAAAATATTCTTCTCATGACATGTCTCTTGTATAAATCAATATTCTGTACGTACCTAGAAATGTCATTTAACAATGATACGGGCGTGTACAGATGCTTGAGCGAGAGTTCATTTAAACAAATTCTAAAACATGTCGTTCTCAAAACTTTCTTCTTTACGGCTTTCGTGCATTTCAGTACGAGACCCGCGCTACAATGATGACTTCTGATTATTTCTGATCAGGACTCGCATTGTTAATGGCAAAACAAAAACAAACCTTGAGCACATGATCAAGATTTTTCAAAAAGATTTTTCAAAATCTTTCTCAAATTCTGTGCTCAAGAGAACTCCCTCTATACCCTTAAATGATTTTTAAACTCAAATGTTTAAAAAATATGCTTTATTTAAGGGGGAGTATAAACTTTAAAATACAAAATGTTCCATCTTCATGCTAAACTCCGTCTCTCTCCAAAACGCTTTCATTTTAATCAAGTTAAAATCAAAAATATCTCTACATGCTATTTTTGAGGGGGAGAAAAAGTATAAGGGGAGAGGACGTGATTAAAATGTGATCAAAGTTCGTGGAATCTCAAAGTATGCTCAACAGACAGACTCAGTTCTAACCCTCGAATTGACGAAACTTAATGTCCGTTATCGAAAAGACTTGTCCGGGACGGGTAATAATTTCAAGCTGGTTTTCCAAGTGATGTAAGCGTGTCTCGCAAAGGACTTGTCTGAGTAGAATGTACCAATTCGAGAGATGATCATTGAATATGACCGGGACGGGTAATAATTTCAAGCTAGTCTAACTAGTGATGTAAGCGTGTCTCGCGAAGGTTATGTTCATTGAAAATCGATCAATTCTAAAATGTGCGAACTCTACCCAACATGTGCAATTTTAGTTAAAAAAATGCATGAGCACATGTGAAGGGGGGGGGGGGGGGTTTCAAAAATGTAAAACTCTCAAAGTGCTAACTAAATGTGTTCATAAACACTTTGAGAGATTTTCAAATGGTTTTATGGCAAATCTAGGATAGTCATGGTGTTATAAGGTGACTAAGGTTAGGGAAAACCGTCCTATGATCCGCCAGAGCCGGAGGGATCTACCCAAGGACAATTCCAATAGATTAGAATTAGAAGTCCTTAGGTAAGATTGAAAAAAGGAGTAAATGAGAAAGGGAAAGAAGGGGTTGAAGAATTAAAAAGAAAAGTTGAATGAAAGGGTGAAAAAAATAGCCCTCCATGAAAACTTAGGGCAGAAACCGGGTCAATACATCTGCTATCGGTATTCACAAGTTGATGCTGATATTGAAGACAAGACGTCATGGACCCAGTGACGCGGTGCACCACCCCTCCTAGCCACTCAGATATCTCTTAAAAGATATTTGTTTCATTTCTCACGGAGAGCACTACATAATCTATCGGCCTCTCACTCCGAGATGTGTTGATATTGAAAAGGTGGCACTCTGCTCTATGCCTCCGACTACTAAAAACCAAAACGCACTTTATAGAGTCTAGAGCCATGAGATTCATCATTAAAATCTCTTAGGAACACTTTCCAGATAATACACCTGTGTTCACCAATAAGGACACATGGTGTACATGAGTCTTAATGAGATCCTTAGATCTTGCCGAGCTTATACAATGATGGTTACTTGCTTCAAACGGTCTACATTCGTAGGGTGATCTCTAGCGACTCACTGAATCGTGGGTGCACTTCGGTGTGTCCGTGTAAGCCCTCTCGGGGGTATCCGGTTCAGAACGGCCTGGGGGAGATTAGAGAAAGTCTACACACTATGCTGTTGACGATCTCGAAGTCCTAACCCATAAGCGCTGGATGATTATTACTAACAGTTTTATGCAGCTACCCTAAACATCCATTAACCATCATCCCATTCATCAATCATCTTCACCTCATCATACTCATACTTATGAAGAACATTCCTCATCAAAGCTCAAGTGTTAAAAGTTCAAGACAAGGAGATCAAGTTAACGACCAAGTGTAACAACAAAGTCAAGAGGCTAATCAAGATGTCAAGAACAAGTTCATATGTCATATGATGAAAGATTATGAGGAGATTGTTAGCATAAGGAGAAGAGGTATGAGTATGTTGGAGGACACGACGCATCATCACGAGAAGATTTTGATCAAGGCAAGAACATCCACCAAAGGACGATTACTTTGATCACTATGCATGAAGGAACATTGATTGAAGATTATTCTACAACGACACACAATGATAAAGACGTTGAAGACAAAAGACCATTCACCAGTGCATTATTGAAATGACCATCCCTTAGGGGGAGATTGTTAGCTTTTATATTTTTTAGAAAGTGATGGTCATTCCTATGTATTTTAATTAGTGTGTCGAGTAGGATTATTCATGTATTGTAAGGGTTGTGTTGGACTTTGATTATAAAAGTTTAAGAAAGACACCAAAAGCCCAAGTCCAACACAAGCCCACCTCAAGGCCATTTAGGGCAACAATGGCCGGTCACCTCCTATAAATACACACACTCTCCACCATATTTTGTGTGCCTCTAAGTCTAGTATAGGTGAGAGTGTGTGTGTGTGTTTTATTACTTTGTGTATTGTTCTCTTATGGCTTATGAATCATTCGACTAGAGTTTTATTCACACACATCATTTCTTATTCATCTTCTACTAGTCTTCTTTATTATTAGAGTGTCACGTTATTGTTAAGAGTAGTATTAATATAGTTTTAGTTTGTTGTTTAAGGTTCGGTAATTCTAGTTTTACAAAGGGTACCACCTTGCCGACGCCGGGTATATGACCACGCTGCTTGCCCCCGGTTACCCGGGCAAGTATCTCCTGCTCCGTGAGGCATGGCTCGTCTGCCGGCATATCGGATCTAGGCTGCCTTAGCCTGACCATCTCATCCTATGTAGTTGAAAAAAAAATGAGAAAATTAATATGTTAGTCGGGTTAATTACTAGATTATGTTTCAATAAATCACTAAGTGCGTGTTTGGAAAATAAATAAATAAATAACGATACTTACAAACCGAGCACGAGCCTCATCCTGCAACCAAACACCATTCTTGAAGTGGGTGTCAAGATAGGTATCGAACAGGGACGGATACTGGTGGTCCTCGCTGTTCTCGAACAGTATAAATATATACACATGCATATAGGATGAAACAAATTAAAATGACAAATCAAACACCATATATATTTTATTTAGTATAAATACTTTTAATTAATATATTATTAAAATTAAATAATCTTATAAAAATAAAATGTGTCTTACATATTCGTGTCGAGATGCGGCAAATGATTTCGAACCGTGGCGGCTGAGAATCTTGTTCTTCTTTCTATTCTCTTTGTTCACAGCCGATCGTTTCTGGGCCTTCTCCGACATGTACAAATCGACATACTTCTCCCACTCAGCCTGCTCCAAGTTCGGAGGAGGATTTCTTCTGATCTCTTCCACTTTCTCAGCCCCACCCTTTTTGGTAAAGTAATCGCGTTTCATATCATATTTGTTGTCAGAATATCGTGTAGCGAAATACGCGGTGAGCGCCGACCGAATGGCCTCCCAGTCCTGTCTGCGCCTGTGGCGTTCCAAATCGAACATACACTGCAAACAAATATAGTTAAAATTAATATAAAGATATAAATAAATAAACAAATTTTAATAAATGTACACATTCAAATAATTAAATATAGAGATATAAATAAATAAACAAATTTAAATAAATATGCACATTTAAATAAATAAACACGATAACATAACAATATAAAAGGAAAATGAAATAACTGACCACGAGCTGTGGAAGGAAGTTAGCCGTCTTCTCCGGTTCTATATCGTACAAGGAGTCATAGTGTAGCGGCAGCTGCCGAATGAGCTCGCCGACGTAATTACTAAACCACGCTCGGTGCGGGCCCACATGACAGTAAGTCCCCTGATCACCAATCTCAAACTCAATCGACTGTGGGCCGCTATTTTTCACGGCGTTCTTGAGCTTCACATTCTTATTTTCTTCGCGTACTCGCTGCCTACCGCCATTCTGACCTCCCCTACCCCTGCCTCCCCCTGGCCCTACCTCCTCGGCGGGGTCGCCCTGATCCTGCAATTGGAGTGAGTGAAAACGTCATAAAGTAACTTATATATATATATATATATATATATATATATATATATATATATATATATATATATATATATATATATATATATATATATATATATATATATACACACACACACACACACACACACACAAAATATAGATATATGTATATATATACACATATATCTATATATATATACATAATATGTGTATATATATACATATATATGTAATCTAGAAATTCTTACCACCACCACGGCACCCGCTCTCAATCTGACGTGTAGGGGAAGGTGGTGGGTGGCACCGTCACCACCATGACTGCGCGCAACTGCTGCTGCCATCTGTAAAAGTACAAGTTGAATAACATATAAAAATTCGGGAACAAATTAACATAAGCATGCACACATTCAAATACATACACATTCAAAAGAAATATACACTTTTAAACAATCCGTAACAATTTCATTAAAATAAGTGTCGTTTTACAAGTTACATTTTAAGATCAATCTGCACAATCACAATCACTAAAATCCTAAAACATTCACAAAAGTCTAACAATAATACACAAATTGACTATGTTTTCGGCTTATGTTTCATAAGCTTATGAGGGAGCTGATATGTCAGGGAGCTGAGATTTTCATGCAGAGAATGCTAATATGTCAAATTTTTCTATTAATCAATTTTAGGATTATACAAGACATGATCATAAAACTACATTATCCTCAATGTGACATCACTGAATTTAAAGATATCTCACTTATCTATATGACCTTACACATAATGTTTGATCGAAACATTATAAGTTGAAATGCTAGACTTGTATTACATGAACATGTTCAGCCATTATACGTTGCTTTTGCTTTCATCAAAACAAATACATTCAACCATAGTGTTATTTAAGCATAAACCTACAATAATACACCAACTGATTTTTCCGAAAATATTCTACTTCTATCCTACACATGTAACGCTTTCTCACGTAAACACATATAATCGAGTACATTACAAAAATCCTAAACCGCATTGGAATCTACAAAAATACCCCTATATCCGTCACGCAACATTTCACAAACATACTGATATGTAAAAAATAATACGGATATGAAAAAAATAACAACATACTGTCTCGGCTGTGGTCTCGGGCTCTCGGCTGTGGTCTCGGGCTGCGGTCGCGGGCTGCGGTCTCGGGCTCGGGCTCGGGCTATATTAAAAGAGAGCACATTAATATATAAAAAGTTTTAAAAAAACTGTTGTCGGCGACATGTCGTCGGGATACAAAAAGTTTAAAAAAAATAAAAAAGGGACCACATTACCTCTGTCTCGGCTGTCTCAGCTCTCGACTCTCGCTCTCGGCTGTCTTGGTGGAGCTGTGGTGGTCTCGGCTATATAAAAAAAATAAAGAAAAGAAAACAAAATTAATACAAAATTAACACTAACATTAAACAAAATTAACAAAAAACAAAATCAACAAAAATCAAAATTACCGTGGAGCTGTGATTTTTGTAGAAGAAGAAGAAGTGGGGAAGAAGAAGAATTAAACAAATGAGGAGGAGGTGGAGGAGGAGGAGGAGGTGCACAGTGGAGCTGTGGTGGTCTCGGCTATATAAAAAAATAAAGAAAAGAAAGCAAAATTAATACAAAATTAACGCTTAAATTAACACTAACATTAAACAAAATTAACAAAAAACAAAATCAACAAAAATCAAAATTACCGTGGAGCTGTGATTTTTGTAGAAGAAGAAGAAGTGGGGAAGAAGAAGAATTAAACAAATGAGGAGGAGGTGGAGGAGGAGGTGGAGGAGGTGCACAGTGGAGCTGTGGTGGTGTCGGAGGTGGAGCTGTGGTGTCGGAGGTAGTGGTGGAGTACGGGTAGTGGTGTCGGAGGTAGCGGTGGAGCTGTGGTATCGATCGCCGGTTATCGTCAATAATTGAGGAGGATAATACTTTTATTGTTTTTTTTTTCTAAGTGTTGACCAGATGGGGTTTTGTACATCTTTTACTGGTCCCGACGTCATGTCGTCGGGATGGTAACCACATCTTTTAATGGTCCCGACGTCATATCGTCGGGATGGTAAAGGTAATTTGTCGTTTTCCATTTGGCGGGACGAATTAAATTTTCACTACAAGAAAAGTGGCTTTTTAGGACCCTTTGTCTGGGACGGTATGACAATGGAGTCCTAAAAAACTGTTTAATAGGACATATGAGCGTTTAGGGTCCTTTTTAAATATTTGCTACTTAGGCGGTGTCCTAAAAAGTTATATAATAGGATGGTTGATTATTTGGGGTCCTATTATCATATAACCTAATAGGACACTTAAAATATGGATCCTAATAAATTACTTTATAAGACATTTAGTTGTTGGTGTCCCATTATGTGATAGTGTAATACGACACTTGATCACTAGATGTCCTATTATGACATAACCTAATAAGACCCTTGACACTTGGGTCTTATAACTTTAACCTTTATAGGACGTTTATTCATTATGGTTTTATTATAATACACCATAATAGGACACTTGAGTTTTGAGTCCTAAGACATCAGTTAGTTAAAACGCTTATTCACAAAAAGTTTTATTATAACAAAATTTAATAGGACCTTTGACACATGGGTATTATAACGTAAACCTTTATAGGACGCTTATGCATAATGGTTTTATTATCATACACCATAATAGGACATTTTATTTTTGAGTCATAAAACATCAGTTTTATGGAACGCTTATTCGCAAACGTTTTTTATTATAACAAAAGTTAGTAGGACCCTTGAGAATAGGGTCTTATAACGTTAACCTTTATAGAACGCTTATTCAGAATGGTTTTTTTTATGATACACCATAATATGACACTTCTTTTTAGAGTCGTAAAACATCCGCTTTTTATAATGCTTATTCAAATTAGGTTTTATTAAAACATAACTTGATATGACACTTGACACTTGGGTCTCATAAATTCATCCACCATAATAGGACACTTGAAATTTGAGTCATAAAGCATCAGTTTTATAGAACGCTTACTTGCAAAAGTTTTATTTTAACAAAACTTAATAGGACCCTTGAGCCCTGAGTCTTTTAACATTAACCTTTATAGTACGCTTCTTTATTATGGTTTTATTATCATACGCCATAATAGAACACTTCTGATTTGTGTCATAAAACATCAGTTTTTTAGAACGCTTATTTACAAGAGTTTTATGTAAACATTAGTTAATATGACACTTGATACTTGTGTATCAAAACTTGATACACCATAATAGGGCACTTGATATTTTAGTCATAAAAGATCAGTTTTATGGAACGCTTATTCACAAAAGTTTTATGATAACAAAACTTAATAGGACACTAGCTATTTAAGTAATCAAAGATCAGGTTTTTACAACGGTTATTCGCAACAGTTTTATTATAACAAAAGTTAGTAGGACCCTTGTCAAATTGTTGAGACTTAGATTAACCAAAACTGAAATTACAATGTTTAACAAGTTTATGTCTCGCTATTATTCGAGTTTAATATATTACGCCGTCTCAAGTCTCAAAATGTTCAATGAATCCGACATCTAATATTGTAAGTCCGATAACGATTCACGATTGTCCAATGTCCAAATATAATAATCAAATCCGTATTTAAATCAAATTCACAATCCAAATATTATCCGAAACGTAACAAGAGAACAAGTAACTACACGTTAGCCCCATACTCGTTAAATGTTCAAAATATATCACCATATCTTACAATTTCTTTTGTCAAATCCATTATTACTAGACTTACCACGACCCACAAACAAAACACAAACGCACTCTAACTTGGAATAGTAGACCAAACGCACCCTACGTGGGTCGTTGTACCAAGACCATAACACCACCCCTGGTGGTTTTTGTTATGCCAAAACAGTCGAGACAAACAAACGCAACCCTATGTGACTGAGTAACTACAAACGCACTAATATACTGGAATTCAAACGCAAACTCAGATGCACATCTCATGTTTTGAATCAACCCACAAACACAGACTCAAACACACCCTGGTTCAGCCTAAACAACAAACTAACACACCCTATGTGGGTTACTTCTTGTGACCGAGAACCAAGAACAACAACAACGCAACTATAAACCAACACCCTTCATGATTCATACTTGATATCTTAACCTTACCATGCCGAGACCAAGAGATCTCGGCTCGAATCTGCTAATAACAACAACCAAAAGGACTAAGATGAATTCGGTTCAAGCCAACATCAACACTAAAAACTCCAATACCCATACTGATAATCACATCGAGACCAAAACAAATAAATAAGCAATTTCGACTCAAACTGAGAATAAGGTGGGTCAACTCGGTTACCACGACAACAATAACAGACCCGTATACCATGGCAGAAAACAAACACTCTCTTAAATCACTATCACCACACGAAAAAGGATTCCAAACACGTTTTAAATCCATTACATAGGCACAAATCCATAACCCAATTCGAATCAACCACACATCATTGTAATCAATCTTACCACACGAATTAACAACAAAATCAAAAACGTTTTTAAAACTTGTTATCAAATCATTTTTATCTCGTTCGAATCCACGAAAATAACAACAGAATAATTATAATCGGTAATAAAAGTAAAACGAGATGTGGTGTTTACCATACCACATGGACAAGAGAATGAGACTCGAATGAAAGTGAGGTTAGGGTGGGTTTGGTAGCGCGTGAACTACACCAAAAGAGAGAGGAGAGTGTGAGGGTTATGTTGGTTGTGGCAGTGAGAGGTGGTGACCGGAGGTGGAGCTCCGGTGTCCGGATTTGGTGACCGAAAAAATTAGAAGGAGAGAGTGAGGTGATGTCGGCTGAGAATGAAAGAGGAGAAACAATAACCTAAAATTTTTATAAGATGCTCACTAAGTCACTAGGCATTGTTTATGCTGTAAATAAATAAAAAGGTTGAGTTTATTAAATTGAAAATGCATTTTTAATTAAAGAATAGAGCTTAATTGGTGTTTGTTTCGACTTATATAACCGGGTTGATGCCTTAATTTTTTCGTCTTAGTATGTTTCATAAGCTTATTTTATTCAAGGTTGTAAAAATTGGTCGGCGGTACTGTGGCGTTCGACCCCCTTCAAGCGCCAAATCGATCTTGGTGGCAATATATCGATTTCTCAGCGGATACTATAAATTATAAAGAAATTTAGTTTAAAAAAAATATATATTATCAGTATCCTAACAAAATTAGTCAATAACCAAAAAAAATAACTAAAAAGTTTAACATCCTTAAAAAATAAAAACCATAAGTCCATAAATATTTATCAATTAACAAAGAAAAAAGGTAAATAACTAGTTTGACCGAGTTTGACCATCATATTGACCGAATTTAACCATGACCTTCAAATAAGACCGATATGTGAAATGGCGTCGCGGTGGACCGCCGCTAACCGCCATATCGGCTGCCATGACCGATATTTACAACACTGATTTTTTGGCTTATTTAGAAACTTTTTGGATTGTATAAGCTTATCTTGACATGGTAAGCTTATACTCCCTTCGTCCCAAAATAAGTGTCCAGTTTGACTTTTGAGAGTAAACTGTTTTAACTTTGACATTAAATATTTTATTTGTGTTATATAATATTTGATGAAAAATTATATCATTGAAATATACACTTAAAACCTAATTCATTCATATATTTTACATCAAATATTATATAACATCCATAGAAATAGTTAAGATCAAAGTTAAACAAGTTTGACTCTGAAAAGTCAAACTGGACATTTATTTTGGGACGGAGAGAGTATAAGCCGACAAGTTTCAAATAATCCTCAAAAAAGGAGCTTATGTAAGGCTGAGCATAACAGATCGCAAACCGGCCGGACCGGACCGAACATATATCTGTCCGGTCCTCGGTCCATTATTTTCCTCATATTCAGTATTCGATCCGGTTCGGTCTTGCTTATTTGTAACTCCTTAAGAGCGTTATAAGCCCGTCTGAGCTTACTGGAATGTTTGGAATCGATTTTGGCTACGTCTAGATTTGATTTTTGGCCACGTTTGGATTTGATTCTGGCTACGTTTGGATTCGATTTTTGGCTACGTTGAAATCGATTTTGGCTATGTTTGGATTGGTTTTGATTCTGATTGAAACTGGATGATTTGACTTTGTGATTTTGGACGTCATCTTGGATTTGGAATTGCTTAGAGGCTAGGAATTTCTTAGAGGCTAGGGATTGTATTTGTTGGTCATATCTTAGGTTGGGCAAGTTTCTAACTAATTTCTTAGAGGCTAGGGATTGTATTTGTTGCATATTTGTGTGACCTAATCTCCTATGCCACAAAGTAGAGTTTTCATCTAAAGTTGCTAGACATATTTTATCTTCCGGTTTATTTCCTAATTTCATAACATATACGCCACCTTTCCTAATTCCTCGACCTATGACCTTTCCATCCCTAACTATTTCGCTATCTTTACTTGTAAAGGTTACCCTACACTTATTATCACATATTTGTCCTATACTAAGCAAGTTATATGTTAAATTATCTACATGCTCAACATTTTCAATAGTTAGGGAGTCTTGAGAGATCGTACATTTGCCAATGATTTTACCACGAAAATCACTACCGAAAATAACATTACCTCCGTTGTATGCCTTGTAGGAGGAGAATAGCTTGCGGTTTCCCGTCATGTGCTTCGAGCATCCACTATCCTTGATCCATTCATCGGGCTCCAAATTTATCCCTAGGCATATTTCATCGGTGGCTTGAGCTACAAGACACTTTTCGTCGTTTGCCTTGTCCGCTTCATCTTTGTCGCTATCACTCCATGTTTCACTAATAAAGGCGCCTTGGTAATCATAACCCGGTGGCTTTGAACATTCGCCAATGAGATGGTTTTGGCTTCCATATCTAAAGCACTTTCTTTTCCCGTAGTTATCATTCCTATTTATTTGAAGCGATCTTCTTTCATCTCGCGGTTGTCTTGTGAATCTTTCTTGTCTCTTGAAGAATCTCTTGAATTCTCTTACGGCCATTGCATATTCTTCGTCTTCGCTTTCGTCGCTTGAATCGTCATCATCACTAGGTTTACTAGCTTAAATGAGCCCCGAGCCTCATTACGGGAAAGATTTCAAAAACTACAACTATTGTCCCTGCAGTAAAAGTTCCACCATTGCCCCTAAACTTTTGTTATTGACAGTTTGGTCCCTAGGATTTTACACAATACTTGGCAGCCTATATATACATCCTATAACTTATTTCTAGGGTTAAGATGATCTTTCCCCCTCCTCCTTAAATCTGCAGCCGCCAACCCTCAACACCACCTCGCTTCCGGCCATCCACCATAGCACCACCGCCAACAGTCACACCACACCGCCACCCAAACCCCCTTTATCTCCTCTCTTGTGCCCCGTATTCGAAGAACACGCGCCCAAGAACGCCTCCCACCATCACAACGCACCGCTACCATCAATATTCGATCGAGATTGTATAAATCAATGAAGGTTTGAAGTCGTTTTAGACCGAGTGTGAAGTATTTCTGGGTTTTGTTGGTTTGTGCGTATCACCATAGTCACCACAGCCACCTTCACGCCACCACAGCCACCTTCACGCCACTACTGCCGTCATTTCCCCCTCCCCCTCTCTCTTTCTCGACATGGTAAGATCAAGAAACGCCACTTATTATATATTATTTTTGGTAAAACCGATTATAATTATTGTTGTTATTATTTTCCTGGATTAATATTGGATTACAAGGGTTTTTACAAATTTTTCGTGACTATAAACGAATTAAAAACGTGTTTGGAACTAATTTCGTCTGGTATAAAAACCTGTGTTGTGGTAAGATTTAATTGATCATGGTGTTTGGTTTATGTAAATGATTTTATTTGATTTGATGTGACTGTTTTTTTGAGCGTAATTGTGTGGTTATTTGTTTATAGGTTGAAATATTGTTTGATCGTTGCCGACTAATATATTGGACTAGTCGGTGATTTTTTGGAAGCAAATGAGGGTTGGTTGCTGGTGATTGATTGAATTGGCGTGGTGACGGTGGTGATATATGTATTCAGTTAAAGATGGACGTGATAATGAGTTGCAAGGTATTGTTTCAGCTTTTGGTGTGTTTATATGGTGTTTGATGATATCTATGTCAATGTTTGTCTTGTTTAATTGAAGTTTAGAGATTCAATTCACTTGGGTTAAGGATATATGTTTTTTTGAGGTGAAGTGAGGACGATAAGTTTAGAGATTCAATTCACTTTGGTTTTGACAAGAGTGCGACTTGTATAACTAGTCACTGGAAGGCCAAAGGCTCATTTCCAGTCCGTCTTCAAATTACACGCCTCTATTTGGAAGGCTCAAATCATACACCCTTGATGTTACTTTATATGAGCATATGCTGAGTAGTTCTAGACAATGGGTGGGTCAATTATTAACAGTTGAAGCACATAAATTTATACCTTGCTGTTCCAAATAGTTACCGATATGTAGGCTGGCGAACTTTACCATAAATATGCATTTAAATAGGTGCACTTGCTTAGCCCATATACGTAAAATTGCTTTCTTGTCACTGCACTTGTTTATAGGTTGAAATATTGTTTGATCGTTGCCGATTAATATATTGGACTAGTCACTGTAATTTTGTAATTATGTACTAAATCAAACTGCTATTTGTTGCTTCTTTTGTCATACATGATGACTAAATGACTATTGGAGTGGAAGTAGCTTTATTTTGTCTGGATCCTTCGTCGCTTCATGCTTTTAGTTACAAAGAGAAATAGCATTAGATGCCTCTTTCCTTAGTGCCTAAGTATTCCTTTTTTTGTTACCTTTATGTGCCAATTTGTTAAAGTTGAGTTAACACAATCATTGAAAGCTGTTTATTATCCTTTTAAAACCATTATATTTCGTGTGTGTATGGATTGTTTTCATTCAAACTGCTTATATGCTTAATCTTTCACAAATATAACTTGTCGATTTTGTGTTGTGTTAACTGATGACAGGGTTGTGCCATTACACACGTTGAAACTATTGGCGGTATGTATCTCATTAACTGTCCCAACTTGTTATCTCTCATTTATACTGATTTTCTAATATATTTGTATGCCATATGGTTAATACTAAATAGTTGTTTCCTTACACATTCTTTCAGACCATGCAATATGTGTTGCACGAGCTTGGAGAATAGCCCACAGACGAACCCAATCCTTGGCAGAATTGACTGCAAGGCTGGTCATGGATCCGGACGTCCCACAAAGAAAGTGGTATGAACTTGAACCTTCAACTTCTATAACCATTGTAGAAACAAATATATTAGAAAATCAGTATGTCTTCAAATAGAAACTCTGTTATATCTTAAAAACTTGGAAAGTGATGCAATCAAACCTGCATTGTCAAGCCGTATCTCAGAGAAGTCTCAGAGAATTTTTTGATCTTATTCTGGTCATGAACATTCATTTAACTTTCTATCAGTTGTTTTCTTCTTTTATAGATCAACATGGAAGTTCACTTAGTAAAGAAACTCTTGAGGCCCTTATTTGCACAAAAAGATTTGTTGTTTGGAGGTTCAAATGAAGTTCATCTTGAAGAGCTCGCTTAAGATATAATGTCAATGTCGCTGAAGATATATTTGTATTAGTTGAGAGTTTTATGAACTTTTGTAAAGTTAAGGATTATTATCATGATGGATTAGTTAAGATTTGTAAGAGCTTTTGTATTGTTAAGGATTTTTTTTTAAAGTTTTAGTCAAGACTTTTATAATATGCATGTTAAGTTGTTATCATGTTTCTTAACAGGTCTTAACAGGTGCACCTGTTAATTTTCGTGTCGTGTTCGTGTTTGAGAAACATGACACGATTAGTTAACAGGTCGTGTTCGTGTTTGACCTTAACAGGTTCGTGTGATCTGTTATGCCAGCCCTAATTAAGTGTCATAACAATTACCTTTTAAGGACGCTTAACATTGAAAAAGTGTCCTAATATGTTGTTATTAGGACGTTATTTAGGTTGTTAATAGACATTTTATACGACCAAAAAATTGGTTTCATAATCTTCTTTGAGATGTTAGAACCCTTTTCTTGGTCCTAAATTAGCTATAATGTTATATGATAAGCGTCCTAACAATTATCTTTTAAGTACGCTTGTATGTGTATCAAAAGATTAAAATTAGGTAACAACGTTTTACAACATTGTAAAAGTGTCCTAATATGTTGTTATTAGGACGTTATTTGCTTGTTCATATACATATTATGCGACCATAAATTTGGTTTCATAATCGTATTTGGGATATTAGGACCCTTTTCTTGGTGTTAAAGTAACTATAATGGTATATGATAACCGTCCTAAGAATTAACATTAAAGGACGCTTGTATGTGTATCAAAAGATTAAAAGTAGGTTACCACATGTTAGAACATTGGAAAAGTGTCCTAATATGTTTTTATTAGGACGTTATTTGTGTTGTTTATAGACGTAAAATGCGACCATAAAATTGGTATCATAATCTTATTTGAGTGATTAGGACCCTTTTCTTGGTTGCTAAAATAGCTATGATGTTACATCGTAAGCGTCCTAACAATACTTTTAGGACGTTTTTATGTGTTTCAAAAGATTAAAAGTAGGTAATCACATGTTAAAACAATGTAAAAGTGTCCTAATATGGTTTTATTAGGACGCTATTTGTGTTGTTCATAGACATATATTACGACCATAAAATTGGTTTCATAAGGGTTAGGACGCTTTGGACCTATTACAACCGCTCGAGATGAAACGCTTTCATCCTTGGTCCTATTAAATGAAAGGTCCTAAAAAGTACCATTTTATGACGCTTATGGGGGTCCTAAAAAGCCATTTTTCTTGTAGTGTTTCGTGAAAATTTCGGCGGTAACAATACCGACGACATGTCCACGACACCATTACTTTTATATAATTAAAATTTTGTATTTATTATAAATACTTTTATAAAATTAAAAAATATATATATATTTAAAAAATAGTTTTATAAAATGAAAAAATAAGTAGTTAAATTTTTTATTTATTATAAATACTTTTATAAAATTAAAAAAAAAATATTTAAAAAATAGTTTTATAAAATTAAAAAATAAGTAGTTTTATAAAATTAAAAAATAAGTAGTTAAAGTTGTACACGAGATGTTAAACGAATGATCCGAGATGATATTGTTATACACGAGATGTTAAACGAATGAGCCGAGATGGTAAGGTTGTACACGAGATGTTAAACGAATGATCCGAGATGATATTGTTGTACACGAGATGTTAAACGAATGATCCGAGATGATATTGTGGTACACGAGATGTTAAAGGAATGAGCCGAGATGGTAAGGTTGTACACGAAATGTTAAACGAATGAGCCGAGATGGTAAGGTTCTACACGAGATGTTAAACGAATGATCCGAGATGATATTGTTGTACACGAGATGTTAAACGAATGAGCCGAGATGGTAAGGTTCTACACGAGATGTTAAACGAATGAGCCGAGATGGTAAGGTTCTACACGAGATGTTAAATGAATGATCCGAGATGATATTGTTGTACACGAGATGTTAAACGAATGATCCGATCAATTATGGAACTCGTGCTCAACAACAAAGTTCCAGCTTATCTTGTTCTAGTTTGAAAGATGCAATTCCTAACTAATGAGCCGAGTTGTTTCATTTGCTTGTCGAGTTGTACACGAGATGTTAAACGAATGATCCGAGATGATATTGTTGTACACGAGATGTTAAACGAATGATCCGAGATGGTAAGGTTGGACACGAGATGTTAAACGAATGAGCCGAGATGGTAAGGTTCTACACGAGATATTAAACGAATGATCCGAGATAATATTGTTGTACACGATATCATCTCGAATGATCCGAGATGATATTATTGTACACGAGATGTTAAACGAATGATCCGAGATGATATTGTTGTACACGAGATGTTAAACGAATGATCCGAGATGGTAAGGTTGTACACGAGATGTTAAACGAATGAGTCGAGATGGTAAGGTTCTACACGAGATGTTAAACGAATGATCCGAGATGATATTGTTGTACACGAGATGTTAAACGAATGATCCGAGATGGTAAGGTTGTACACGAGATGTTAAACGAATAAGCCGAGATAGTAAGGTTCTACACGAGATGTTAAATGAATGATCCGAGATGATATTGTTGTACACGAGATGTTAAACGAATGATCCGAGATGATATTGTTGTACACGAGATGTTAAACGAATGATCCAAGATGGTAAGGTTCTACACGAGATGTTAAACGAATGATCCGAGATGATATTGTTGTACACGAGATGTTAAACGAATGATCCGAGATGATATTGTTGTACACGAGATGTTAAACGAATGATCCGAGATGGTAAGGTTCTACACGAGATGTTAAATGAATGAGCCAAGATGGTAAGGTTGTACACGAGATGTTAAACGAATGATCCGAGATGCTATTGTTGTACACGAGATGTTAAACGAATGATCCGAGATGATATTGTTTTACACGAGATGTTAAACGAATGAGCCGAGATGATATTGTTGTACACGAGATGTAAAAAGAATGATCCGAGATGATATTGTTTTACACGAGATGTTAAACGAATGATCCAAGATTGTAAGGTTGTACACGAGATGTTAAACGAATGAGCCGAGATGGTAAGGTTCTACACGAGATGTTAAACGAATGATCCGAGATGATATTGTTGTACACGAGATGTTAAACGAATGATCCGAGATGGTAAGGTTGTACACGAGATGTTAAATGAATGAGCCGAGATGGTAAGGTTCTACACGAGATGTTAAAGAATGATCCGAGATGATATTGTTGTACACGAGATGTTAAACGAATGATCCGAGATGATATTGTTGTACACGAGATGTTAAACGAATGATCCGAGATGGTAAGGTTCTACACGAGATGTTAAACGAATGATCCGAGATGATATTGTTGTACACGAGATGTTAAACGAATGATCCGAGATGATATTGTTGTACACGAGATGTTAAACGAATGATCCGAGATGGTAAGGTTCTACACGAGATGTTAATCGAATGTGCCGAGATGGTAAGGTTGTACACAAGATGTTAAACGAATGATCCGAGATGATATTGATGTACACGAGATGTTAAACGAATGAGCCGAGATGATATTGTTGTACACGAGATGTTAAAAGAATGATCCGAGATGATATTGTTGTACACGAGATGTTAAACGAATGATCCGAGATGGTAAGGTTGTACACGAGATGTTAAACGAATGAGCCGAGATGGTAAGGTTCTACACGAGATGTTAAACGAATGATCCGAGATGATATTGTTGTACACGAGATGTTAAACGAATGATCCGAGATGGTAAGGTTGTACACGAGATGTTAAACGAATGAGCCGAGATGGTAAGTTTCTACACGAGATGTTAAACGAATGATCCGAGATGATATTGTTGTACACGAGATGTTAAACGAATGATCCGAGATGATATTGTTGTACACGAGATGTTAAACGAATGATCCGATATGTTAAACGAATGATCCGAGATGGTAACACTAGAACAAAAAGTGGAATTGGTTACACCAAATATGTGTGACGATATACATATAGTCACACATGGTTTTTTTCGTGTGTGTGTGATGAACTCAAATAAGTACATTTTATTACTATCATTTATCCTATTAATTTGACTTGTTTTACTATATTATGTATGAGGATTGATACTTAATCGTTTACTTTTGTAATTCTCAGGTAAAAACAAGCATTTGGTGAAACTTGGCGATTTTGGACTAATAATGGAGCAAAACGTGCATAAAGTGAAAGTCTACTGACATGGACAAGATCAAGTCAATTCTGCTCCAGATGCGCCGCATCTCACTCATGACATGCGCCGCATCTCTATCAAGATATCACCAGATACGATCCAAGATACAAGAGGACATGCGCCGCATCTAATCATGGAGTTACGCCGCATCTTCTGGCGGTGTACGAATATTCCTGAATATTACAATCTTGGATCCCACGCGAAGTTAAGTACATGCGCCGCATCTACTTACTAGATGCTCTGCATCTTCCCTCAGACAGAAACTATAAATACCCCGTAGACCAGACGAATTACAAGTCCCAAAAAACCTAAAACCGAAGACCGAACAGGAGGAACAAAGGACGAATTCAGTCAAGGAGGCAGCACAAGACACACCCAAATCAAAGATACAAGAGCTGTAAGAAGGTGCTGCATGTGTTTAATTCATTAAGTAGTTTTGTTTTATTGTGTTAGCAAACTTTAATTCATCAGGATTGGTGGCTTGTGTAATGTGACAACGAAAGATTGCACTCCCTTTAATACTTGCTTTCCCATCAATTAAAGTTTATATGATGATGTCTTTGGTTACTACTTATTAGTGCATTGATAACCTCTGTGTTTATTAGTGGCTTGCGGGCATTTGACTGCGGGACATAATATGGCTCCCACGGTTATTACTAAATTGATCACTTAGGAATAACTTTTAGACATAAGTAATCATTAAGGGTTTACTCGCCGATAAGATTAGGACCAACGAGAAAGGGTTAACTACATACACTTCATATAAAGCTATCAATAAAACAAGTGACAATCTACTTAATCATAAGGACAGCTCTCTTATTGTCTCGAGTATCTATCTGTGTACGTGCGTGCTACTTGCTGATTCGTGCCTATTGGTTTATTTTATTATTTAATTGCAAACAAACCGTGCCAGTCTCTCAGGCTGAAACCCCCTTGCGTTAGGATATTAAAATACTGATTAGAATAACGAGATAATACGTTCCACTCTTAGTGATCGACACTCTACTTACCATTATCTTCATACTGACCGGGTACACTGCTCGTTAAGTGTGTGTGTTATTGATAAGTCGGCTAAATATAAATTTAAAACTTGAGTAGGCATTAAAACTGCTAAACCGCAACGACACATCACGCGCATCAAGTTTTTGGCGCCGCTGCCGGGGAGTGAATTGTTATTATCTGTTAATTTGATTAGTATTTTAATTAGGTTTTTCTTTTTATTAGATTAATTGCATCATTGTACTATTTTGCATATTTGTTGTATTGTGTGTTAATTGTTTTCTTTTATTTTTGTGTGTTTATTTTTGTTTGTGTGTTTAATTTTTTGTTTTTATTTTTCGTATTTTTTCTGTTCTGCAATCGTTGTACTGTGCTAAATCAAACGATACGGCGCATCTGATCTCTCAGATACGGCGTATTGCGTTTAATTTTTTTAATACAACGCGTTTAATTAATTCAATACGACGCATCTTTTCCCCAAGATACGGCGTATCTGTTTTTAATAAGAAAATTTTTCTAAGCGATAAAGTAATACGACGCATCTGCTTTTGCAGATACGGCGTATCTGTTTTTGATAAAAAAAAATTTAAACGTTAACGCCATACGACGCATCTGCTTTCGCAGATACGGCGTATCTATTATTTTAATTAAAAACAGTTTGCGAATTATTAAACAGATACGGCGTATCGATCTCTGTCGATACGGCGCATCTTACTGAATCAAAAATCTTTTATTTTTAAACGTAACGAAAATACGGCGCATTAACTTTCGTTAATACGACGCATTTAATTTTAATTAGATAAGTTGATTTTTGATTAATTAATTCGATACGGCGCATTCTTAAATTCTAAGCGGCGTATCTATTTTCTGGATAAAATCTGATTAAATTTTAACGATTATAAGGTACGGCGTATCCAACTTTTCGGATACGGCGCATCGTCTGCAGATATCAGCTATTTTTATTCTTATAACCGTTTCTATATTCATTAATTTCTCTTCTAGCGAACAAATCCTACTGATGCTTTTCGTGATTGTTTCAGAAGGATAATGGAAGGATACGGAGAACTGATTGACTTCGACTTCGAAGCCAATTTTATGAATGAAGTATTAGTGCATGATAAATCACTCGAACGTTACGATGGGGACTACATTGAACTTAATGACCTTAATGGACCGTTGGAATCCAATGACCTGTTCATGGATGATGCTGAATCTGAGTTAGAAGAAGGAGAAATTGTGGATAGTCCAAAAGTCAACGTTATTACTACTAGGAATTACGATGAATTTGAGGGATATGATGGTTCTTGGGATTACGGTAGAAGGATCCACGCCGATTGTGCTTACAATTTGCAATTCACATGCATGATTGGGTACAAGTGTATTGACGCCAATTTCTTTCCTATTTTACCAATCAATGTCATGTCAAGAAGGTTTTACAATTCCATTATGAGAAATAAAGTAGAGTATAAGGGAAAGAATGTAGTTGGTGCCTTCATTAATGTCCCGATATTCGTGGGACGCTTTACTATTGTAACTGAGTTCGCCGTTGTTGAAGACATGAATGCCTATTGTGACAGCAATATGGGTGACGTGATTGTTGGAAAACCATTTTGTAGGGAGATCACTATTAATGCAAAACGATTTGAAGGAAAGATCACCTTTCAATGTAGAAGCGACGTTATCACTTATATGATGCCCCGAACTCATCCTGGATTTAAACATGCTACTAATAGGATCTGCTACAAATTTTCTCCATTCCTTTTTGTTAGTGATAATGACAATAAGAGAGGGATTGAGTACCCATACCAATTGATGGAAGGATTCTACAATGGAGTGTTGAAGTTGGGACCTGAATATATACATGACGAGTTAGTCGCTAAATGGATCCTACGTAAGCAATGTGGGAGTCAATGATCGATACTAAAGAGCTGAACGTGAGTCTAACTTGAAGACTCTGGAATAAAGACAAGTGCTTACCGGGAGACAACCCGGAGAATTTTTATTATTCTGTTTTCTGTGTCGAGTCAGTTCAGGCCGCATGAGGATACGGCGCATCTCAATTCTGAGATGCGACGCATCTCCTGCAATGGTCATATCTTATTTTATTTTTCTGCATTTTTATTTTCGACTTTAAAACTATTTATCAGTTTATTTTTAATGCGGCGCATCCCTGGTTAAGGATGCGGCGCATCTTTATTCTGATCCGTATTTATTCCAGGCTCGATACGGCGTATCTTCTTCAATAAGATACGGCGCATCGACTGACCTGATGATTTTCAGTTTTAATTTTTAATTTTTATTTTTCCTAACTACTAATGTATTATGCAAGTTTGAACCTTTCTTATCTTAGGTGTGTTTTAAAGTGTTGGTGGTATTATAGTTTCCTGGATTTCCTGTGGATACATCAAGTATGAAGCTTTAACGTTCTAATCCACAAGAAGATGATTTTTGCTCTAATACTAATGGAGGATCATACCGAGCAAATCTCAGGGGAGTTTTTCTGTTCTAATTCTTTTATTTTCCAGTTTTTAACCTTTTATACAAACAACGAGGACGTTGTTTAACTTAAGTGGGGGGATTGGAGAATTAGAACACTTAACAATTACTTGTCCTAAACTTTTTCAAAAATTATGCTTAAAATGTGCTTAATATATCAAACTTAAAATTTTTTTAGCATGTTTTTGTTTAAGATCTAAGTTGCATAACTGCACACATGACGTTATTTTCAAAAATTGTGATTTTCCAAAATTCACAAATCTATGAGTGTGCCGGTGACTTGTAAACTTTAGAACTTGGCTTGTATACTATTCGAGACCACCATAATGAGTATTATTTATATAATTGGAATGACTTGTCTAAATTGGTAAAATTCTAGGATTACACCCAAATAGCCTATTATATGTTATGTGTTATTAACTAACTACACTGGTTAGTTAACCCCCGTATAAAACCTTTTGTTACTCTCATTTTTAGAGTAAGATACCCCTAGAAAAACCCTCAGAGCCATTCCTTTCGTTTCTTACACCTATGTTTAAAATGTTTCGTTACACCCTTACACTTTAGCCTACCCTGTAGATTAAAGTCCGTGGTTGGTTAATTGCTATAGGCAAAGTGTGTTTCCTTACATTACCTGTGTTCGTGTGCGTAATTCATTATCTTTGGTTAGGTCGGGAAATTGCACAATGCAATTGGAGTGAAAGTAAATATTGTATATCTTTGAGTTTATTTTTCGTGTGTTTACTACTTTCACTATTACCGTTATTTCTGAAAGTATGAAAAGAATGGAAAAATTATCCAGAATTAAAGTTATAGTGATGTGGTGAAATTTTACACATCTATGTTTATATTTCAATAAAAAAAAAAAAAAAAAAAAAAAAAAAAAAAAAAAATCGAAAAAATAAGAAAAGAAAAAGAAAGAAAGAAGAGTTGGATGTTTGTGTTTTAACCAACTTATGTAAAGTTATGTAAGTGGTCGATATCACCACTATTTGTTGTACTATATCTATGGATTGAATGGGAATTGGCAGTTATGGGAACGCCAATTAAGGTTTATTCTTTGATTAAGATCTTGTTGAGTATAATTCGTGTCTACCTAAAGCGTGTGTTTCAAGTGTTAAAGCGTGAGTTATTCAATGATATGAGTCTTATTCATGGGATGGTTGGGATAGTGATTAACCACACTTAGGATTTTAATTTATTTGTTTTGTTTATTTTTATTTTTACACCAATTTATATCCCAAATATTATCCATACCCTATATTATTCTTTATCCAACCGAACCTTTGATTTATTGAGATTAGGGATTTGAGCAATCTTAAGTATCGTAGTCGTGGATTCGGCTATGTATTTATGATTTTGTCGCCCTTTTTGATATATTATTATTGGTGAACTTTGGACCTATCTTTAGCCTATTCGAGTTAAGGATTTGAGCAATTGCAAGTATCGTGTTCGTGGATTCGATCATGTATTTGTGATTTTGTCGCCTTTTCTGGAATTTGAGATCGATAGTGATTAAGAATAATTATCCCTTAAGCCTAAAAAACCCTTTTTACCGCTTTAGACTTGTTATTCCTTAGCTTTAGTGGTGGAGATGTGTATACTTGCCAAGCTTATGATAGAATATTCGTCGCGACTGGACAGTTAAACGATTAGATTTGATTTTATCGACTTATTTTATTTTACTTCTAATTCGTTAAGTGTTTAGTTGTGTGATTATGAAATAAACGAATACATGCTTAAATATAAAAATAAATCCTAACATTTTTTAGGATACATTTTCATAAAAGAAATTCTAAGGTTTACTTGGGGACAAGTAAAGTTCAAGTGGGGGGATATTTGATGAACTCAAATAAGTACATTTTATTACTATCATTTATCCTATTAATTTGACTTGTTTTACTATATTATGTATGAGGATTGATACTTAATCGTTTACTTTTGTAATTCTCAGGTAAAAACAAGCATTTGGTGAAACTTGGCGATTTTGGACTAATAATGGAGCAAAACGTGCATAAAGTGAAAGTCTACTGACATGGACAAGATCAAGTCAATTCTGCTCCAGATGCGCCGCATCTCACTCATGACATGCGCCGCATCTCTATCAAGATATCACCAGATACGATCCAAGATACAAGAGGACATGCGCCGCATCTAATCATGGAGTTACGCCGCATCTTCTGGCGGTGTACGAATATTCCTGAATATTATAATCTTGGACCCCACGCGAAGTTAAGTACATGCGCCGCATCTTCCCTCAGACAGAAACTATAAATACCCCGTAGACCAGACGAATTACAAGTTCCGAAAAACCTAAAACCGAAGACCGAACAGGAGGAACAAAGGACGAATTCAGTCAAGGAGGCAGCACAAGACACACCCAAATCAAAGATACAAGAGCTGTAAGAAGGTGCTGCATGTGTTTAATTCATTAAGTAGTTTTGTTTTATTGTGTTAGCAAACTTTAATTCATCAGGATTGGTGGCTTGTGTAATGTGACAACGAAAGATTGCACTCCCTTTAATACTTGCTTTCCCATCAATTAAAGTTTATATGATGATGTCTTTGGTTACTACTTATTAGTGCATTGATAACCTCTGTGTTTATTAGTGGCTTGCGGGCATTTGACTGCGGGACATAATGTGGCTCCCACGGTTATTACTAAATTGATCACTTAGGAATAACTTTTAGACATAAGTAATCATTAAGGGTTTACTCGCCGATAAGATTAGGACCAACGAGAAAGGGTTAACTACATACACTTCATATAAAGCTATCAATAAAACAAGTGACAATCTACTTAATCATAAGGACAGCTCTCTTATTGTCTCGAGTATCTATCTGTGTACGTGCGTGCTACTTGCTGATTCGTGCGTATTGGTTTATTTTATTATTTAATTGCAAACAAACCGTGCCAGTCTCTCAGGCTGAAACCCCCTTGCGTTAGGATATTAAAATACTGATTAGAATAACGAGATAATACGTTCCACTCTTAGTGATCGACACTCTACTTACCATTATCTTCATACTGACCGGGTACACTGCTCGTTAAGTGTGTGTGTTATTGATAAGTCGGCTAAATATAAATTTAAAACTTGAGTAGGCATTAAAACTGCTAAACCGCAACGACACTTCACGCGCATCAGTGTGACTAAAGGTGGTGTGACCATAGGGTACCTATGGTCACATGTTTTGGTTCTTTTTAGTCTCACTTACAAAAGAGTAACCAAAACGTTAAAATGTGTGACTAAATAGGTACAATTTTAGTTGGATTAATCAGCTTTGTGTGACCAAAAACTCTTATAGTCACACGAAGCATTTTCTTTTTGTATATTTAGTCACATACAATTAACCATAAAGTGGCCAAAAGTGTTAATAAGTGTGACCATATGGTGTTGAAAGTGAAGAAATGTATGGTTTGTGTGACTATAGATCATCCAATTGCCACATAAATTTGGTTTTTGTGTGGCCTTTTGTACCATTTAGTCACACAAATCATGTTTCTTTTGGGTATTTAGTCACATACAATTAATCATAAAGTGGCCAAAAATGTGAATAAGTGTGACCATATGTTCTTTAAAGTGAAGAAATGTGTGGTTTGTGTGACTATTGATCATCCAATGGCTACATGAATTGTTTGTTTGTGTGGCCTTTTGTTACATTTAGTCACACAAAGCATTTTTCTTTTGGGTATTTAGTCACATAAAATAAATCATAAAGTGGCCAAAAGTGTGAATAAGTGTGACCATATGGTGTTTAAAGTGAAGAAATGTGTGTTTTGTGTGACTATTGATCATCCAATGGCTACATGAATTTTATTTTTGTGTGGCCTTTTGTTACATTTAGTCACACAAATCATTTTTCTTTTGGGTATTTAGTCACATACAATAAATCATAAAGTGGCCAAAAGTGTGAATAAGTGTGACCATATGGTGTTTAAAGTGAAGAAATGTGTGTTTTTTGTGACTATTGATCATCCAATGGCCACATGAATTTTATTTTTGTGTGGCCTTTTGTTACATTTAGTCACACAAAGCATTTTTCTTTTGGGTATTTAGTCACATACAATAAATCATAAAGTGGCCAAAAATGTGAATAAGTGTAACCATATGGTGTTTAAAGTGAAGAAATGTGTGTTTTGTGTGACTATTGATCATCCAATGGCCACATGATTTTTATTTTTGTGTGGCCTTTTGTTACATTTAGTCACACAAAGCATTTTTCTTTTGGGTATTTAGTCACATAAAATAAATCATAAAGTGGCCAAAAGTGTGAATAAGTGTGACCATATGGTGTTTAAAGTGAAGAAATGTGTGTTTTGTGTGACTATTGATCATCCAATGGCTACATGAATTTTATTTTTGTGTGGCCTTTTGTTACATTTAGTCACACAAATCATTTTTCTTTTGGGTATTTAGTCACATACAATAAATCATAAAGTGGCCAAAAGTGTGAATAAGTGTGACCATATGGTGTTTAAAGTGAAGAAATTTGTGGTTTGTGTGACTATTGATCATCCAATGGCCACATGAATTGTATGTTTGTGTGGCCTTTTGTACCATTTAGTCACACATATCATGTTTCTTTTGGGTATTTAGTCACATACAATTAAGCATAAAGTGGCCAAAAGTGTGAATAAGTGTGACCATATGGTGTTTAAAGTGAAGAAATTTGTGGTTTGTGTGACTATTGATCATCCAATGGCCACATGAATTGTATGTTTGTGTGGCCTTTTGTACCATTTAGTCACACAAATCATGTTTCTTTTGGGTATTTAGTCACATACAATTAATCATAAAGTGGCCAAAAGTGTTAATAAGTGTGACCATATGCCGTTTAAATTGAAGAAATTTGTATTTTGTGTGACTATTGATCATCAAATGGCCACATGAATTGTATGCGTGTGTGGCCTTTTGTAACATTTAGTCACACAACGAATTAATTAAACAGTGACTATATGCATCTTTTAGTCACATTTAAGAAATCAATATATATATATATATATATATATATATATATATATATATATATATATATATATATATATATATATATATATATATATCTACATATAATATATAACAATATGCGTATGATGTCATCAAATGCCATAATGCCCAGTAAGCGCCCTTAAATGCCCAGTAATCAGGCATTAATGCCCAGTAAGCAGCCATTAATGCCCAGTCATCATGCCACGTGGCACCATTTCTACATATTTTTTTATTTTATTTTTTTTTAATTAAAATTCGTATTTAATATTAAAATTCGGAAATTTTTTTAAAAATTTTGCCACTTACAAGGATCGAACCTAGGTTGTTGGTAACATTAACAAGCATCATAACCACTAAACCAACACATTTTTTTGATTACATCTTGCAAGCCCAAATCTATAAACCTGTCAAAACAAATAAATTATACAAGGTAACCCTAATTAACTAAATCCCACCTCTATCACATAACCATTAAAAAAAAATAGCCACCGTCAATCCTTTCTCTCCAAAGAAAATCCACCGCCATTTTTTTCCCTCTCTCATATTATAAAAAGCTCCATCTTGAATCTGCATATACCACAAACAATAAAAAGTCTCTACATCTTGAATCTCTATTATCACTGTTTCTGTTACTAACTTTTGTTGTTGATTTATGTGTTTATGAGATCGAAATAAATCTCCCTCTATCTGGCGTGACATAAACTTTATTTTGCAATAGGATGACAACCTCGAACCAATCTATGAAAAGCAGAATATTGTGGATCTTTTAATATCGATCTCTTGTGATTTTTATGATTCGTTATGAGCCATTTTAGTGTGATCTATCAATTTTGTAAAAAATGATCCATCAAAGACGAGTGTAAGGCTACAATTGTGTGTGATCTTATTATCACACACAACACCATATTCTTTTTTCTTCTCTGATTTCATGTGCAGGTTGTTAAGAAGATAGCATGGTAAGTTTGCTCATGAGGTTTTTTATTTTTATTTTACTGTGATCATATAAATAACAATCGATGTTTGTAGTTTTGTCGCAACAATAATACTCCAAGTACAACAAGAAGATGTCATTAAGAGTACGGTTTATGTTTCTGATATTGATATTCATATCAAGATAATTATGAGAAACCTTGCACGTTGATTTTAATTTTTTTGATGATCTTTATTATCATTGTTTTGCGCAAAAGACAGATTATTGTTGGGAATATACATGTTAGTTTATAATATAGGTCAGAAAAGAAAGGCACACAAGTCTTGAAGAAGAACGGTTCATAAACCGTGTCCCATTAAAAACACTATTAGAAACAAACCCCGAGACACAACAGGTATATCCTAGATCCATAGCAGCAAAATTTCATAAATTTATTTCCTGTTTAATCTTTATGCCACATATCAGTGAGTCGGATTCACTACGGAAGCAATCATTAGCAGGTTAAATTCATTTAAAGTCTATTCAAATGCATACACTTTGGGAAATTTGCAGATCTTATCTATAGTTTTGGTGAAGTCGTGTTTCACACCTAGATAGAAGAATATCATCGGTGAGGTAATAAAACTTTTGATAGAAAATCAGAAAACTTTTTTTCATCTTCTATCAAACTGAGCGTTTATAAAACTTTTGATAGAAAATGAAAAAACTAAGCTAATAATAAGATTGATTATGTAAGTCACCTCTTTGTTGTATGTACCCATGTTAATTATCATTATATGTATATGGTAAGGAGGTGGTAAAAGTCTTGCAGGGTTTATTAACCACCTTAGCGATACAAACTTTCTTCCACACGCACTTTGAAACCCCTTTTATGAGTCGTTCATCTCTCGTGGTTCCTTGGTCAACTCGTTAATTGAAGGTGTATCGTATTGACTTGACTTCTTTGACCCGATACCTTTCTTGAAACTACTCTCAGTTTGGGATGGATGTTATGAAAGGTAACGGGGCCAAAGAATAGCGGCTCAAGTCAAGATGATGCACCTTCAATTGGCGTTTTCACCAAGGCACCTTGAGAGCTGGCTGACTCGGAACTGAGGTTTCCAAAGTGCCTGTGCAAGATCTTGGATTACAACTGTGGCGGATAAACCTTAGTGACTATTGCGACATCGGAGTATGGCAAATCTGCAAGTGATTCAGTTGTGGTAGTTCAGAAAACATGTAGCCCCTAGATGGATGTAATATTCAGGAACTATATAGAGCTCGAAGAAGATGAAATTACCAACCACGTCAACATATCAAGTTCATATTTTATTTGCTATTTTTTATAATTTTCTCATTATCAGGTCTTTGTTAAATTCAAAAAATGTTGACTACAACGTGTGTGCACATATGCCCTCCTTTTGAAAACACTGAAAACATCAAGGTCGGTTGGATTAATAAACATCTTTGCAAATGTGTTTCTTTTCTCATTTATATGAATGAGCTTTCAACTTTTGGTTAGGACGACGTATTATATTTTGTGTTTTTCTTATAATTTTCATAAATATTCGACAGATTATGTAGCTTCACATTTTATACTTAATTGTTTTAAGACTCTGATGGTGATGCCACTTGGAAAAATATTCTTATAGCTTCCCATTTTTTAGCTGAATCCAACAATTCTGTGTACAACAATGAATTAACACATGTATAAACAGTTGGCAGCGATAAAAAAATGGTGAAATTCAAAACTGGGTAGAATACTAATGCAATGGTTTCTCATTAAAAAAATATTGTGTTTGAATTCTGATTACAAAATACATTATGTTTATCTACCAAGTCAACGCCATTTTTAGTTGGTGCATTCTGCTATAAAGAATAAATGCCAGAAAAGAAGGGCAACGAATAATAAGGAAAGAGCACAGTTGTTAAGTGAATGGCACACGGATAGAAGAAAAGATCTGCATAAAGTATTTTTTGTTCAGGGATTAATCATTAATATACCATGCATTCATGCTTGCAGGATACGTAGCAAAAGAAACTGTCAAACTAGGACCTCGACCTGAAAAGCCTATCAAGATATATGAGTTTGAAGGGTATGAAAAGATATACAGTTTTATTTTCGTATTATATTTTTCATTTTTGATGTTTTGACTCTTATAAATTCTGACTGACTCCACGTATTACCTTCTCCTCATTATGCGTTTACGTGGAAACTTCAGCTGCCCTTTCTGTCGGAAGGTAAGATTTATGTTTACGGATTATAGTTTCTTAAGAATACGAACTAAGGAGTTATACATGGATAGTACCAAAATGATTCACATGCTGTTGTTTTCTTATTTATGGAATTACAGGTGAGGGAAATTGTTGCAGTGTTGGATCTTGATGTATTATTTTATCCATGCCCAAGAAATGGTCCAAATTTCCGTCCCAAGGTTGTCCAGATGGGTGGCAAACAGATGTTTCCTTACATGGTATATGCTAATACTCCTTCTGTATCAGTATCTTATTTAATTTTCTCAATATAACCTGATAAGTATCTACAATTTCAGTTTGTATAATGCAAGTACAAAGAATGCAATAGAGGTGCATAAAAGGCATAAATAAATACGACGAATGACATTGTCTTCTTATTGCTTTTTGCTACAGGTAGATCCAAATACAGGAGTTTCAATGTATGAATCAGATGACATTATAAAGTATCTTGTCCAGAAATATGGTTAGCATTGCTTCTTCACATCTATTTTGTTTTCTTGTGGTCTTCATCATTATGATGTTACCTTTAGTTGAAAAAGTAGGCATGTCAGCTGGGTCGGGTATGGGTCATAATGGTATTTTTGTGTAGGTCTCAACGGGTTGGGTTGACGCAAAACACTTTATCAAACAATTTTTATTTTATTTTTCTCGAACATGTATACAAAATATAATATTATTTTAATGATAAATAATTTAGAAGTTTATGCATTAGTAGTACAAATATGGGGATACTCTCGATCAATTATCGTTTACTTTAGTTCTTTTTTTTACTTTATCCCTTTGAAACGTTAGAGATAATTTATAACCTGAAGGGCTGAAGCGGCCGATTCATAAATAAATGGGTCAGAATTGCTGCCTCTAAAAGTTGTAACTTCTAACTGTCAAACTATACCGTGGTTTTTGGGATCAGACGTGGATGTACTTAGCAGTTCCTATCTTGCTCTATGCCTGTGAGAGATTAATAAGGGCGTTCCGATCCAGTGTCAAGCCGGTAAAAATACTAGGTATAATCTTACATCTATGGGTCAAAACAAAAATGTCGCCAAAAGTGTATTTTAGCCTGTTTTGACCAGTAATCTCATCCGCCCATATTGAGACCTCTCTTACTACTGAAAATGAGATGTCTAAAGATATTTGGTGTGTCTTAAAGGTGGCGGTTTATCCTGGGAATGTATTGGCACTTCATATGACAAAGCCTAATGGGTTCAAATACAAGAGTGGGCAATACATGTTTGTCAATTGTGCTGCTGTCTCCCCATTTGAATGGTGAGTTGTACCTTAAAATTCACACTTAATAATTAAAAAGTCCTGTAATGACATTAACTTAACAATCAATACGTGTTCACAGGCACCCGTTTTCCATTACTTCTGCTCCTGGAGATGACTGCCTGAGTGTGCATATCCGGACTTTAGGTGATTGGACTAGGCAACTAAAAATCGTCTTTTCAGAGGTACACGACAGGTTACTCTTATAGTTAAAGTTGGCAACTTAGGGTACTTTACGACATGTGTAACAATTATGTTTTTACCTGATGTGTGTGTTTTGGTTTTTGGCAGGTATGTCAGCCTCCACGTAATGGAAAAAGTGGTCTCCTTAGAGCTGATTGCAAAGGAGAAAGTCCAAAGTAAGCGAGTTTAAAGTTCTTCTATTAATTATGAACCGCGTCGATCAAGTATCTAAAAAGTGTCTAGACAAGATCAACAAATTTAACATAGTAACAAAGTGTTTAGTTGTAGAGCATTTTATGTCTACGTCATGCATAGGGTATGACACAAGGAGAAGCAATGTTTTAGTGAACATTAAAATTGTGAGGTTTGATTACTTGATTGTAACATATGAGTGTTTGACTCTAACACAATGTTAAACAATGTAGAAAGGGTTTATCAAGAATCATTTGTTTTACATGATTATGTTAAGTTATATCATAACATGCTTTCGGGTTCTTTAGAACAATTGATCAATTAACACATACTAAAAAAGATAGTTGAAAACCTAAACTGAATAATTGTTATACTTGCAGTATTAAGTCTTGATATATTGTTTATTTTTATGGTATAGGTTTTATTATTTATTTGTATCATAATTTATCATTAATATTATAACACAAATAGCTTATGAAAGAATATGAAACATAGGGGGATATATGTTAACTAATAAGTCTTGATATACTATTTATTTTTTATGGTACAGGTTTTTGTTATTTATTTGTATCATAATGTATCATTAATATTATAACACAAATAGCTTATGAAAGAATATGAAACATAGGGGGATATATGTTAACTAATAAGTCTTGATATACTGTTTATTTTTTATGGTAAAGGTTTTGTTTTTTATTTGTATCATAATGTATCATTAATATTATAACACAAATAGCTTATGAAAGAATATGAAACATTGGGGGATATATGTTAACTAATAAGTCTTGATATATTGTTTATTTTTTATGACACGATTTTTATTTATTTATTTACTTATTTATTTATTTATTTGTATCATAATGTAGCATTAATATTACATACAAACCAAAATTAAATGCCTTTTATGGTGTTTAAAAAATTATTTGTATTATAATATAGCATTAATATTTTCTATTCATATGCGGGGAAAGGCATTTCACCCATATAAATTTCGATAGTGGATATCTAGCTGTTGTGATTTTCAGATTCATGGAAATGATATCAACACACAGGTAAATCTGGTGGTGGTTGCTCCAGTTTCTGGCCTGGCCTGGCCCAGGTCCATCCTCTACTACAAACACCGTGGCCAGACCCCAGCCGATGTGAACATCCAAGTGGCAGTGCATCATCCAGGTCCCTGAGAAAATGAAGGATAAAGTGAACAGCATTCTTATTGGTAGAGGGGGAAAATTTGACCCATTTACTCTTTGAATGGGTCGATATTGGTTTTGTTTTACTTCTCACCGGTCAAACTGGCAATGGGTCAAATGGGTTGATTTGCATTTGTGCAGTTTTACTACATCCTTTTATCCAAATGTTATAAGAATTTGTAAAAAGTATTCTTTTTCTAGGAAAAAGTGTTTGGGTCAGCACAACCGACCAGAGCCATTTAGACTCAGATTTTTTTGTTCTATAATCCATTTTGACTGACTACTTAAACCGCTTGACTCACTTCAATTTTTTACCTGGATTATCAGCAACAAATCTAATGACTGCCCACCCTTTGACAGGTAAGCTAACTGTATTTCTGAGAGGTGGATCAACGAGGTTGAATTTAGATGTGTCTGTTTTTGGGTTAAAGTTTCCAAATCCTTCTGCAAGTATATAGAAATCATATCCATGAAGATGGATCGGGTGGTTCTCCGCAGTGAAGATACTTGAACAAAACACTATCTGCACCTTTGATCCATATTTCAACTTATAGACCTTGGTTCCACGAATAGGCTGCCACAAAGAACGGCTTACGTTACCAGTATAATCGAAGGCCACCGGAGGTTTCGCCGGGAAGTCAGTGGTGAAAACACCAGGTATCCCTTGGTGATATGCTTGAAGTATGGAAATATTGGATGGGAGTACAAATGAGACATTGTTCATGCTAGCAGTGAATCGAGTACCATTGGGTGCCTGACAGTTTCTGGCCCGGGTTTTTGGCGGGCATTGGTTGATTCCAAGACCCGCTGTTACATTATTTTTGTGATTGCTTTTGCAAGAGCTTTCAGCTCTGGAGAAAACTCTCGATGTGGAAGTGAACCAACTTCGATCTATAAGCACTTTCACAGTACCTTCAGCGCATGATGGAGGGTTTAGGCATGACTTTTCAACCTCAGCAACTTCGAACTAACATGAGCCAGAACAACGAATTATATGCACAGGTAATTACTTTGCATTTTCAGAATTTTAAAGTTTCAAATAACAGGGATTCATTTAGATAGACATTAGTCATGTATATAATTGTTCTATATTTTTATTCATGTTTATACATTTTATTTAAAACTCAAGTGTTCACCACATTTTTAAATTGTTTTCATCCTATAATTGGGCTTTTATTTGTGTAACAGGCATTTAAAGGTGATGAGAAAGAGGAGTATGATGAGAAGCTTAAAGAGATAGAAGTTGTTTGCAACCTAGTCATTACCGCTGTGATGTTATGGGGATGAAATGTAATAGATACTTGGATTGATATTTGGTGTTGTTGCTGGATTTAGAGTGGGGAAAGAAGGACGTATGGTTCACACACACTTATAAAATGCAATTCCGTAAGCTTTGTGTCTTTTACATTTCTAAATTTCAGCCTCCTAATAAACTGGCAGAATACCTTTCCGACAGAAATAGAAATGTTTTATGTGAGTGGGTATGTATTTCAACGAACAATCCAATTGCGTAGAACCAAAAACTCGAGCGATTAATGCTCAAGCGACTACATCCCTGTGCTAGCAACTTCTTGCAATCCGGTTCTTACCATTTTTTGTTAAATCATTATGTTTTTCATGCTAGTAACTTTACTGGTTCAACTAATAGTAGAGTATCTTATATATTTCTCAATGTTACTGAATTCTTCCTTCTTCCTGTCTGCTTATTTACACATATGTTCATATTTTGACCAGGTTAGATAGTAAAAAGAAGAGTAATCCATATGATCTGATCTGGGAGGATGCTGAATTGCTAGGCGGGAAGGTACATTTAATCCTCTTGGTTGTCAATTTATTCATTTCTTACTGATCTTCTCATTCCGTAATAAATGTACAACACTATAAAACCAACAGAGTTAATCGAAATGACACCTAATAGTAGAGTATCTTATATATTTCTCAGTGTTACTGAATTCTTCCTTCTTTCTATCTATGATAGGAACTTAAATAAGAAGTTCGCTTAAACGGGTAACGAGCCAAATGGATCGGCGTCTCACCCGCTTTATGCACAAATTACATGATTTTATGACCATTACTCAGGTTGACACATTACCTAATCCATTCATTTGGCCACCACAAACACTTTCATGCCCAATTCTCCAACATCTAACCGAGTTTCAATAATCATCAAATTATCTTTAAAGTGTGCGTTTATTAAGTACACTTTGACTATAGAAATTCAACATCGTCTTTTTCATATTAAGTAATAACTGAATTACTATACTAATTTCTCTTTAAGATTATGCTAAAACAAAGATTCTTATATCTGTTTTGGGCTGCAATATTGTTAGGTGTATTCTTGGTTCAACGTCATCGCGAAGTAAAATCTACTTATAGGAGAAATTAACATGAGTACTCGAATTAATTGAATAGCAGAGTTAGAAAATCGTCTTCATTGGCTCATCTTACTGGCGGATTGGGTATGTTAGGCACAATTAGTTATGTACGTTATTTATTTTCGTGGAATATTTGTTAAATTTCTTTTGAAATCTGCCCGTGAACATAAATGGTTGTTATGCAATTTGCGGTTAGTCTTTTAACTACCACATGACATGCATTCGTTATGCAGATTGGAAGAGTCCACAGGCCTGGCCTTCAGGTTCGTCATTGGTAAAACCCGGTGATAAATAAAAAATGGCAGGGCTGAGGAAAGAGGTTGAGGAATATGATGACTTCCTTGCTTTTGGATATCGAAGAGGAGTATATTAATCTCCCATACAAAACGTTAGTCCTCATGGAATTTGTTAATAAGAAAATTGTGCTCGCCCTCTGAAATTGATTCTAATTTTTATGTCTATTACAGGTTAGCTTTCTTCAAAGCTGCATATACACTTCGCTTCTGATATTATACAATCCGACCGAATCACCATCACAACCTACTAACCAATAAAAATGAAACAAGTCCGATTAAAGAACATGGTTTTATGATGTTTATGGCATCGGTTGTGATTTTGATTTGTCTTTCTGACTTGGTGCCACTACCTGGCATGGTGGATCCGGATCAGAAAACAAAAGAGCATGTATGTTGTGTGTCGCTAATTTCTTGTGCACGTATTTTTGTTGATCCACTTACATGACTACTTTATACCTTTTCTTTTTATTGAATCATGTATTGGTGACCAGCCATGGGAGGAAAGCATAATAGGTTCCGAATGGTTCACGCAACATGTGAGTTATTTATTCTTTATAAATACTCTTTAATCCTCGCGCATCATGAATTGGATCTTCAATTGAGTGCTAAACAGAGCAATCAATAATAGAACTTTCATATATTTTTTCTTCTTCATGTTTTAATGATAGTGTGGGCTAATCATGGAGACAATATAAGCATCCAGTATCCAGGCACGCCGACTTTGAAAGTATACTTTTTCAGGTAAACTTACATGAGTTTGAAAGGAGATTTGGTTATGAGGGGTATTATAAAGGCATCTTGCATGTATCCTCAATGAAACTTTGTTGATATCATATTCAGGAATGTGTAGCATTTTTTGTTTGATGTAATTCTTTTTCTGTGTTACTTTATAGATTTGGTAAGAGGACACCTGAAGGGATTCTTAAAGATGGCTGGAATGCCTTAATGCGCTATTACTTGAACAACTTTGTCGATGGCACAAAGCAGGTCAGCAAGTTTATTTTTTAACCATAGCCACAAGAATGTTCATTTGACGTACCTATTACTTTTTTTTTTTAGTATATAGATATTGGTCCTTTGGTAGCCAAGTGTGATGATCTGAATGCCATGGAGGACAAAGATGTTGTTGAAGTTGTTAGACTTCTAGATCAGGCTTGTAGAGAAGCTGGATTCTTTTACGTGGTAATTGCTATTTGTGCTTCCATAAGCTCCTTCGTTATAGATTATATGTATTGTTACACCTTGCGATTTATTTTACCTATACTTGGTTTCATTTTGTTGCTAATAGTTATTAATTGTACAGAAAGGTCACGGTATTCCTGAATCCTTTATTAAAGAGGTTAGAGATATGACACACGAGCTCTTCAATCTACCTTACGAGGAGAAACTCAAGATCAAACTCTCTGATGCAACTATCTGGATACAGGTTATTTCCAAATCACATTAACTCATTCGCTAGATCAATTATAAAGCAGTTATATATCCCATAATAAGTAGAGTTTTATGGTGCAGGGGATATCAGCGAGTTGGTGCTCATTCTTATTAGATACGATATGCATTTTGTCCTTTGAGGGTTACAGATCTGTAGGGGTTTCATTGTATGTATCAGAGATGCCATTTATTAGGATCCGCCATTTGTATAGAGGTCAAGGAATGTGTCGTCGGCTATTGAATGCTATAGAATCAGTAAGGAGATTATGTATATTCCATTGATTGTGTTTTTTAAGTGGCAACTTTGACTCAGTTACTTATGGTCAAGTTGGCTTGTGTTTCATCTCAAGTCAACCAAACCTATAAATATAGTTTAAATGGAATGGGTCAAATTGGTCAAACAAAATAAAGGTCATTTACTCCTTATTTGTAATAACAATGTAAATGTACCCAACTGTAATAAATATGGCATTTGTCCAATCCAACTATGAAGCACAAATTACAATAGCATTATTTGAAGTAGCGTTTAGACATCACATCTGCATTTTTTAATGACCAATATGTCCTCTGAGTAGTGACTAATATGAGGAAGCCGTAAAAGGAGAACCAGTTATGTGTTTAGTTGATAAAATGATATCGTGACTGTTTGTGAAGCTAATGATCGGTTTAAAACGTAATATTATAGTCGAGTTGCGATGTTGCATTTTTACTACGTCAGTTCTTTGAATTGGTGAACCACTCTGCTCAATAACTTAATGAGGGATGAATTAGTCCTTTTATCTGGTTATATAACACAAACTACTGCTTCAACAAACACGGGTCAGACGGATCATCCCACTCAACAAACACGGGTCATAATATATTGTAAGATATATATATATATATATATATATATATATATATATATATATATATATATATATATATATATATATATATATATATATATATATATATATATATATATATATATATATATATATATATACTTATTACTGGTGTATATATATGTGCACAATGATTAGCTGAATCAATTGATCGAAACAGAATTGAATTTCATGTAGAAAATGATAAGGAAATTAAGCTTTTAATGAATATTAATGGTGGAATTTTGTCGACAGAATCAGTTATATACGCCCAATTATTTAATTTTCAGAATGGCTGCAGCAGCATTTAATGGATGTATTGGTACTATCAAGTCTCACGGGTACATCAACAATTCTGCACTTCATCAAGAAGTCGGAAATAGTTCTC
This sequence comes from Artemisia tridentata subsp. tridentata, assembly GCA_021014915.2. NCBI lineage: Eukaryota > Viridiplantae > Streptophyta > Magnoliopsida > Asterales > Asteraceae > Artemisia > Artemisia tridentata. The sequence continues at coordinate 338,146,315 of CP139501.1, forward strand.
TGCGGTTGACCTCAAACGGTTTCAAGATTGATCTTGGAGTGTCACGAAATGAGCGTTGTAGAAAGAGGGGTGCAGTGGTTATTCAAGCATCTTCTTTTCAGACCACAACTACAGTTTCAGATCAAGTGTCGACTCCATTAAACCCCAAAGTGGACTCACCTAAGAAAACAAGTATGTTATCTCCTTTAGTTAACGAGGCATTCAACATTTGATTCTTGGAACTGATTATTACATCAGTAAGACTTGAGGTCGCACTAATCAGTTGCTAATGTTTGTATATACATTCTTCATCTGATTAGCGCTTGAGTTTTAACCTTCTTTGTGAAACTTTTGTAACATGTGTTTTTTTAATAAAAAAAAAATCAGAGGAAGTTGCGTTGATATTGATTAGGCATGGCGAGTTCACATAAATATCATGCGTTCCGCTGAATAGGCTGCTCGGAAACCGGTGTACATTTTTGGGTCCAGGTACGCAATTTGAATTTTTAATCACAAATGCGATTTCTCCCATCATTCTGACACCAACACTTCAATAAATAGTTTGGTATGTTTATAACTTATTTTCATTAACTTAATTTTTCCAACGATATTCATAAGGCTCGCCCACTCATCGGACGGGCTATGCTACTACAAATGTTGTTTATAAAGAAGCGTTATTCTGCATTTGAGTTTAAATCATATACTATGGCGTTGCAAAGAAAATTGTAACAAACACAACAATTTGACAAACAGTGGTACTATTCTTTTAAAAATATTTGCATAATAAACAATTTTTTAACACCAATATTTAGCTAAACAAAAAAAATGTAAACGATAATTATAAGTCATGCCCGGTAAGGCAACCAGTAGCGGGTTGTCGGTTACTCACCCACTTCATGGTGGTTCTACATCCGTTTCCGTTGCTCCTTTGTCACATTCGATTTCTACTGCTGCATCTGCTTATGGTTAGTTCTTTTTGTTTTTAGTATTCGCCGTGGTTTGTAACATATATTTTTTGCTAATTTGTTTGTTTCTATGTTTCCAATCGAGAAGAAGCAGCATCTATTGGCACTGTTGAATCCGGGAAGATGACAAAGGATCTCGCGCAGTCGCGCTCATTCTTCATGTATAGATGTTAGTGCCTTGACTTGAAAGTAGTTTTAACAAAAAAATTTAAAATGATTAGAACATATTGTAATTTAGGAATGAAAAGTTAAAAGGGAAAATCAGTTGGAGAGATATTATTTGAATGACAGAAACAAGAGACAAAATTGTTAGACAATAAATCTGTCTGAAGTAGTTGTTCATTCATTAGATTCGTTATTAACTTTATAATGCAGTTCAGTACACGAATTTGTGACTGCAACTTGAGCTGTAAGTACCAACTACTTGGAAAAAAGTGATAATAGATAACAATGGAGTGAGGTAACAGTATAGAAAATTTCGGTTTATTGTAGTTATGTCATTCTTCCATCGAGTCAATTTTACTTATGTTTAGCTATGTACCACCCTGTTCTCAGTCCATGATATGACAAAAAAAAAAAAAATTGTTTCCCGGACGGGTGTCGGTTCAAAAACTAAGTTTCTTATTCGTTTTAAAAATACTCCGTAAGTATGTAGACTATTTATTTTGTGTCTTTAGTTGCTCTAAAATAAGTAGATAAGGAGTTTAAAGTTTTACTCAGACACACATGCCCACATATCTTAAGCTGATATGCACTTAAATAAGGAGACCGAAATGCCCTCTTAGTAACATTTTAAATGTAAGATTTTGTTGTCTATGATCGTCTTTGTTGTGTAGGTTTTTTCTGGTGGACATCGAGAGGTGTAGTTGTATTATTGTGAAGGAAAAATAGAAGACGGGTTAAATTGGGCACACAAGCATCCCTATGTGTTTTCACGACACTATTTATATAGCCTACGGGGTGTGTGGGATTGCTTACAGAGATTTATTTATAGTAAATTGCATGTAATAGAGTACTCATCAGACGTGCGCAATGTCTAATTGAGATTAAACTTTGAAGAAAATTTACATTAATTTAGTTTGTATATTTTAATTGTTCTATAAATCTTAACGTTCATTTATTTTCAGTGTTAATGCATTCAATATAGAAATTGGTACGTTTGTATCTTTTTCATTTGATGAGATCAACATTGTAGTTTCATGTTTTCTTCTTCCGGATACACATTTTTATTGTCAAATGTAATTTAGCTTATTAAACTTAATAGTAATAGTTATTCTCTTGAAAGTAACAAACTAAAAATAGTTATGTAAAAAGAGCATATGTAGTTGTTTACTTAGTTATTGTTGTAAAACGGATAGTGCATTAATTCTTTTTTCATTGTCAAATATAAGCTATTCAAGTTTAGGTTGGATACACTTATATGCCTCCGGCGTGAAAGAAAATAAAATGCTTCGTATTATTACAAATAATAAAGGACGAAATATTCACATAAAAAAACAACCAAACAACAAATATGGGTGGCTATATTTTATTGTTTTTACATATACGTCACTACATTTTATTGTGTTTCATGTAACAAAATTGAAACATAGTTTAAATACGACAAAAACCACCCAAACTATTATTACAAGTCATGCCCGCCCAACGGGCGGGCTTTGAAGTCTAACATAAATTTAAAACTTAGTTATTGTTGTAAAACGGATAGTGCATGAATTCTTTTTTCATTGTCAAATATAAGCTATTCAAGTTTGGTTGGATACACTTATATGCCTCCGGCGTGAAAGAAAATAAAATGCTTCGTATTAGTACAAATAATAAAGGACGAAATATTCACATAAAAAAACAACCAAACAAAAAATATGGGTGGCTATATTTTATTGTTTTTACATATACGTCACTACATTTTATTGTGTTTCATGTAACAAAATTGAAACATAGTTTAAATACGACAAAAACCACCCAAACTATTATTACAAGTCATGCCCGCCCAACGGGCGGGCTTTGAAGTCTAGTATATATATATATATATATATATATATATATATATATATATATATATATATATATATATATATATATATATATATATATATAATTCAAATAAATTCAAATACAATAAAATTGGCGTAAAATTGGAATGTATATAAAATTGTAATGCCGTAATACCAACAGTGTTTTGATATATCAAAACAAATTCAAATACAATAAAATTGGAATGTATATAAAATTGTAATGCCGTAAATAATAAAATTCTCAATAATTTAACGACTTCTGAGTCTTGATCTTCTGAGCAGCTTCACTTTTCATGGCTTCAATAGAGACGTAGTTGCGCTTCCCTGTTAATTTAGGTGGAACTTTGTTATGCTCACTAATCATTTGTATGGTACTTGGTGGTGTTGCCTGTAGGAAACAAAAAGCCGGGTGTATCAAATACTGAATTAAATATGAGAAATTATATATATATATATGTAGGTTGATAAAACACATGCATGTATGTACCTGATCTTCCAAAATCACTTGCTCCTTTGGCCATGCATAAAAACCACCTACTGCCTGCATAACTGTTTTGAAACCGTTACCTCCTACATCCGGTATGCAAGCTGCATCCTGTAAGGATTTATCAATAGACACTTTGTAGAAATCCTTGGGGAGTGGTTTGTTATGAAGCATTTGTTTTCCATCACTCTTGTATACGCGGCCCAAAGCAATAATAGTTGTTCTCTTTGAGTGCCACAGTTTGCACTTAATTATCTAAAAAAATGATTTGTTGCATGTATGTATCAGAAATTAGTTAAACAAAATAATATATGAACATGTTAAATTACATACTTGTGGTAGTACTAGTAATGAAGACTCATCTTCTTGTGATTGGGAAGCTTGACGTGCATCCTTTCGTTTTCCTCTGGTCGTTTTCTTAGATGCGACAGATTTAACAGTTACCTATACATATAAAACACAGTAAATAAGACATGCATGTAGATTTCAAAAATCACATGTGGAAGTTTTATTACTTACACTTGTTTCCTTTTCCTTTTCCAAAGTTGATAGTCCGTTAGACTTCTGAATGCTCGCAACTTTCTCACATCCAGAAACACGTGTTCCGGCATCCGCATCAGCACTGCTGTTTATATGATTAATTTTCACCGGAGACACCTGCAATATAAAGTGTTTAAGAAGACTGCAGCAGTTTTTAAAAGGGTCAATAAAAGATGGAATGTTACTTCTGGTGGTGTCAATGGACTTGGCGTCAATGGAGTTGTTGCCAATGGAGTTGTTGCCAATGGAGTTGACGTCAATGGAGTTGATGCCAATGGAGTTGACGTTGAGTTCGACTGCCCCTTTTGTGCAGCCAATTGCTTCATCAAATCCTGGATTACCGCATCTTTTTCTTGACGTTGGCGTCTCTCATTCTCAAGTTCACTTTGAAGTAACACCACTCTTTCATCAGATGGTTGTTTGTTTCGAGGCAGATCAAAATACCTCCTGTAGGTTACTCCACCTCCCACTCCTCTCGCATATCCTCCCTTTTCCTTACCTAATACAACTGTCATGGCATCACTGCCATGATCAACCTTCAAGGTTCCTTGTTTGATCTTGTCCTCCGTTTCTTTCTGCACACACAATATGGGAAATAGGTTATTATATGTTGATCCCACTTTAATATAAGCAAGAAGACTTTTTAGCCCCACTATGAACATTATAATAAAATATGCAGTAAAACTTACAATTTTTTCTCCCACGGCTCTAGTATCATCATCGTAAAAATCTCCGTCTTTGTTCTTCCTTCCTGTCAACCACAGCGTGGTACGCGGTGGTTCTTCATCTGGTTCAATTTCTTTACGATCGATCTTATAAACATCAAATGCATACACACGTAAGATAAACCAATATAAACGCAAGTATGATGCTATTAAGTGCAAATGTTTAAAGTTACCATTTGATCTCTCACATGGGCGTATCCACCTCGTCCCATTCTATGCTGATAAAGAGACTTGGAACGCGCCACTTTTGTTGCAGCTGATTTCACCTTGCAACACAAAATCATAAAGCGTTTAGATGTAGTAATGCTGATATACTATAGAACTAATATATATGGAAACAGTAAATGCTTGAACTTGAATAAAAATTTACTAATTAACACCTTGTATTCATCGCTTTGTGTATAATTTACAAAATTGACCCAATCATCGGCTTTTAAAATTGCATCATAGTTAGTCGGGACTTCATTTAGCTTAGAAGGTGTTTCTAGGTTGGGCAATATGTAGTTTTGTGTCAATTTCCTTCTGAAATTGCGTAGAAGTTGACCAAGACGATTCATTAACATCCTTCTGGCTGTCAAGTCAACATCAAAAAATCGCTGCAAAGATTAACACAATGTTCCTAATTAGTTGCACATAATGTAAATGCTACGTATATATTTCATGCTATATTACTGGGTTAAAAAATAGTATAGGTTTACCGTGATTTCGTCCTACATTTTGTCTCTTGCTTCTGAATCAACCTTCTTCCAGGATAGAATCCTGACACCTACATGCTCACGAACCAAGTCTCCCAAAAAACTAGAAAACAATGCTCGGTGTTTTCCTGATATCCTATTCATAGCATCGAAGGTTACACTGAGCTTCTCTCCATCTGCTTTTCCATATTCCCTTCGAAACTTTGCTAACCTGGTTATGCCCCTCTTTTTGACATAACCATTTGATTGGTTGTTATCACCTTCACCATCATCAGAAAACTGCTCCGATTCATATCCCAAAGTGTGGTCAGGATTTTCATTATCAGAAAAATCAATATTATCAAGATCAATCTCTTGGATTTCCATGATTCGTCTGAAGCAATGTGTAAAAGAAAAATAGTAAACTAAATTGGTGAATAATGGTTTAAAAAGTTATTGTTTTAATGTTTTGAATGAAGGCTGATTTTTTGGAGAAAAAATAGGGCATATGATGGGGCTGTTTTTCATTTAAGGAAATCACAATCTCCAGAGTTAATTTAAATTTTTTTTTTTGAGAATTTAAACATTTCACAAAAAAATTTGGCTCCAAAATTTTTAATTAAGAATTTTAACATTTCATTAAAATTTTGGCTCCAAAACACCCATATAACTTTTCATGACAGAAATTGTGCTTACACACAGTCCCAAACACCCATATAACTTCAAACCTGCTGTCCCAAACACACATATAACTGCATAAACACAAAAATCACCACATGGCGCATACAAATGAACAAACACAAGCTAATAGCAACAATCAATGAGCCTAAACAACTTTGAACAAGAATCAAACAATACGAGTAGTGATCACTTAGCTTAATCAGCTGTGATGCTATGGGGGCAAGAAAAAGGTCAAAATAAGTTTAGTAAATAAGCTATACAGTCCACAACAAGCTTGGATCAAACAAGACAGCCAAAGACGCTTTCTAAAATACCAAATTACAAACTATGAGCTCAAGGTATGATCAAAATATGGGCTTATGAATCTAGGGTGAAAAAACCACTTGTCAGGTGCAGGGCAGCACAGGCTCAAGTTTGTAAGTTTGAGGCCATGAAAAGTGGTAAAATAAAATTCACAAAAATAAAATAAAAATACAGGATGAAAGATTAGCTAGCAAATAGTTTGCGCACCAAACTTCAGATCATGAGGTCAATAAACTGGCAAATGAAAATTCATCAAATATTAGCTGTTTGGACAAGTTATGGGTTGCACAGGACATTCAAATGCCCCAACAGGCCACTTTGAGATTGATTCTAAGCAAGCACAGACAAAAACAGAGCAACACATACCAATTGAACACCTCAATTCACTTTCTTTACTATAACCAAATTCATATAATGAATTTCTTAGCTAACTACCGTAGTTGCATAGGAATATATACAAGACAAGAATTAAAAACACAACATAGACAAGAACCTTAACCATAATTTTCATTAATAATAATTCCATACATTGTTGATTAAACGATACTACATTGTTCATCACTACTTCAGTCTCCTCACTAAAATCGATGAGGTCGTCAATCACACGCCTTGCAAGTTGGTTGGGACCGTTTGGTGCTGCCATTGATAAAGATATTTGGTGTTATAGGATAATGATCGGATTTTTGATAAAACTTGTTGAAGAAGAGTGATATGGAAGGAGAATGGGGAAGAGTGATTTATATAGGGGACGTTTGTGGTGGAGATTAGAGGTGTGAACAGGGGCGTGATTAAAACTAGTGGTACGGGAACCATCATGACGTTTGGTTTTCAGACGGCGGTTATTTGATTGAGGAGAGACGTTACTTACTAGTTAGAGTATAAAGATGATGATGAAACACTATGGAAACCGTGTGTAAAAGTATAAGAAATGGCAAACTAAGTCCTCCTTCTTTCAAAGTATATATCACTATAGATTAGGGTTCTTGATCGGTTCGGTTATCGGGTTGGTCGATTAGTTCGGTTTTATTAAATGTGTTTTCTTTTTAATTCGGGTCGTTAAACACATTAACGTGTAAAGACATATGAAAACAGACGTAAACGGGCAAAAACGGACAAAAACGGACTAAACGGGAAGAAAACGTATAAGCAAGTAAGAAAAGGTATGAAACGTTAGATAATGTACGATAATGTATAAAACAGACAAAACGGTATGAAAAATGAGGAAAACGTATAAAACATGTAGAAACTGTCTAAGACATGATTAAACGGGCGAGAACGTGTAAACACGGACTAAAACGTATAAAAACCGACTAAGAATTATAAGACGTAGGAAAACTGAGGAAAAAGTATGAAAAACATGAAAATGACAAAAACCTACGAAAACGGATAAAAACGTGTAGAGACGGAGTAATCCATGACAAAACGGGGGATAACGTGTAAACATGGACGAAAACGTGTACACACGGACGCAAACGTATCATATATCCTAAAGATACCTTAACGACAGTATGACACAGTCTTCATCATTATACATATGACTTTACTGATTTTATGGCCTCCTCAAATGTCAAAATTAACGTGCCCACCTTTAATAACTTTAACACACTTCATATAACCTTCACAATATAACTATACACATACCAAGTCTATGCAACCCATGGATGACCAGTGATAATGGCTAATTCACATGGTGGGTCATGGGTAGTAGGTTATAACTGGTCACATTCATTAATGGGTATTGGACATCATATGGGCATTGGGTTATAGTTGTTTAGGGTGTCATGTTACGACATGATTCAATGAATAGTACGTATGTATAATATTATGTTATCAAAAACCCGACCAAATGGTCAAGATGCTCTCTCCCTGAGATATTCCCGGGTCGTTTTAACTGAGCTAATGTAAAATATTGATCATGTTCGTTAAGTTAATAAATAAACGAACATAAACGAACTTTTACCAAACAAATCATGAAATGTTCAATGAACGTTCTGTTGATACAAAAGTTGGGCGTTCCTTGATTCCGTGCCAATCAGATCTTAATGCTTGAGACCTGCTGATGCGTGCGATGTGTCGTTGCGGTTTAGCAGTATTAATGCCTACTCAAGTTTTAAATTTATATTTAGCCGACTTATCAATAACACACACACTTAACGAGCAGTGTACCCGGTCAGTATGAATATAATGGTAAGTAGAGTGTCGATCACTAAGAGTGGAACGTATTATCTAGTTATTCTAATCAGTATTTTAATATATTAAGTTAGCTATACAACCTATTCTAACGCAAGGGGGTTCAGCCTGAGAGACTGGCACGATTTGGTTGCAATTAAATAATAAACTAAACCAATAGGCACGAATCAGCAAGTAGCACACACGTACACAGATAAATACTCGAGACAATAAGAGGGATGTCCTGATAGATAAGTAGTTTGTCACTTGTTTTATTGCTAGTGTTATATGAAGTGTATAGTTCGATGCAACGCACCGAGATTAAGTCCTTTCTCGTTGGTTCTAATCTTATCGGCGAGTAAACCCTTAATGATTACTTATGACTATCCTATTTATCTTTCTTCCTACTTTTCTACAGACCATAGAATGCATAGGCGATCTAATAAATAGGCGAGGGCAGAGGCATGGCGACCCGATCAACGCTCAGCTAGACACAGAGGTTATCAATGCACTAATAAAAGTCACCAAAGACATCAACATATAAACTTTAATTAATGAGAAAGCAGTTTTAAGGGAATGCAATCTTTCCGTTGTCACATTACACAAGCCACCAATCTTGATGAATTAAAGTTTACTAACACAATAAAACAAAACTACTTAATGAATTAAACACATGCAGCACCTTCTTACAGCTCTTGTATCTTCGTTTGGGTGTGTCTTGTGCTGCTGCCTTGACTGAATTCGTCCTAGGGTTTCTATACTTCGGTCTCGTATATAATATCTGCCTCTCGAATTCGTCTGGTCTTGGGGTATTTATAGTTTCTGTCTGAGGGTAAGATGCGGCGCATCTAGTAAGTAGATGCGGCGCATTGACTTAACTTCGCGTGGGGTCCAAGATTATAATATTCAGGAATATTCGTACACCGCCAGAATATGCGGCGTAACTTCATTTATAGATGCGGCGCATGTCCTCTTGTATCTTGGATTGTATCTGGTGAAATATTGATAGTGATGCGCCGTATGTGATAAGCAAGATGCGGCGCATCTGGAGCAGAATGTCTTGATCTTGTTCATTTCGGTAGACTCTTAACTTCTTGCATGTTTTGCTCCATAATTAGTCCAAAATCGCCAAGTTTCACCAAATGCTTGTTTTCAACTGAGAATTACAAAAGTAAACGATTAAGTATCAATCCTCATACATAATATAATAAAACAAGTCAAATTAATAGGATAAATGATAGTAATAAAATGTACTTATTTGAGTTCATCAAATATCCCCCCACTTGAACTTTACTTGTCCCCAAGTAAACCTTAGAATTAATCTTATGAAAATGTATCCTAAAAGATATTAGGATTTATTTTTATATTTAAGCATGTATTCATTTTTGTCATAATCACACAACTAAACACTTAACGAATTAGAAGTAAAATAAAACAATTTGATAAAAGCAAATCTAATCGTTTAACTGTCCAGTCGCGACGAATATTCTATCATAAGCTTGGCAAGTATACACATCTCCCCCACTAAAGCCAAGGAATAACAAGTCTAAAGCGGTAAAAAGGGTTTTGAGGTTTAAGGGTTAATTATTCTTAATCTCTATCGATCTCAAATTCCAGAAAAGGCGACAAAATCACAAATACAAGATCGAATCCACGAACACGATACTTGCAATTGCTCAAATCCTTAACTCGAATAGGCTAAAGATAGGTCCAAACTTCACCAATAATAATATATCAAAAAGGGCGAAAAAATCATAAATACATAGCCGAATCCACGACTACGATACTTAAGATTGCTCAAATCCCTAATCTCAATAAATCAAAGGTTTGGTTGGATAAGAATAATAAAGGGTATGGATAATTTTTGGGATATAAATTGGTATAAAATGAAAAATAAACAAAACAAATAAATTAAAATCCTAAGTGTGGTTAATCACTATCCCAACCATCCCATGAATAAGACTCATATCATTGAATAACTCACGCTTTAAAACTTGAAACACACGCTTTAGGTAGACACGAATTATACTCAACAAGATCTTAATCAAAGAATAAACCTTAGTTGACGTTCCCATAACTGCCAACTCCCATTCAATCCATAGATATAATACAACAATTAGTGGTGATATCGACCACTTAATACAAAACTTTACATAAGTTGGTTAAATCAAACATCCAACTCTTCCTTTTTCTTTTTCTTTTTTTTTTCTATTCTTTTTTCGATTTTTTTTTTTCTATTTTTTTTTCGATTTTTTTTTTTTTTTTTTTTTTTTTTTTTTTTTTTTAAACAAAGATGTGTAAAATTTCACCACATCACTATAATGATAATTCTGGATAATTTTTCCATACTTTTCATGACTTCGGAAATAACGGTAATAGTGAAAGTAGTAAACACACGAAAAATAAACTCAAAGATATACAATATTTACTTTCACTCCAATTGCATTGTGCAATTTCCCGACCTAACCATAGATAATGAATTACGCACACGAACACAGGTAATGTAAGGAAACACACTTTGCCTATAGCAATTAACCAACCATGGATTCTAATCTACAGGGTAGGCTAAGGTGTAAGGGTGTAACGAAACATTTTAAACATAGGTGTAAGAAACGAAAGGAATGGCTCTGAGTGTTTTTCTAGGGGTATCTTACTCTAAAAGTGAGAGTAACAAAAGGGTTTATACGGGGGTTAACTAACCAGTGTAGTTAGCTAATAACACATAACATATAATGGCTATTTGGGTGTAATCCTAGAAATTTACCAATTTAGACAAGTCATTCCAATTATATAAATAATACTCATTATGGTGGTCTCGAATAGTATACAAGCCAAGTTCTAAAGTTTACAAGTCACCGGCACACTCATAGATTTGTGAATTTTTGAAAAATCACAATTTTTGAAAATAACGTCATGTGTGCAGCTATGCTACTTAGACTTTAAACAAAAACATGCTAAATTTTTTTTTAATTTCGATATATTAAGCACATTTTAAGCATATTTTGAAAAGTTTAGGACAAGTAAGTGTTAAGTGTTCTAATTCTCCAATCCCCTCACTTAAGTTAAACAACGTCCTCGTTGTTTGTATGAAAGGTTAAAAACTGGAAAATAAAAGAATTAGAACAGAAAAACTCCCCTGAGATTTGCTCGGTATGATCATCCATTAGTATAAGAGCAAAAATCATCTTTCTTGTGGATGAGAACGTTTAAGCTTCATAATTGATGTATCCACAGAAAATGCAGGAATCTATAATACCACCAAGGCTTCAAAACACACCTAAGTTAAGAAAGGTTCAAACTTGCATAATACATTAGTAGTTAGATAAAAATAAAACGTAAAAAATAAAAATGAAAATCATCAGGTCAGTCGATGCGCCGTATCTTATGGAAGAAGATATGCCGTATCGAGCCTGGAATAAATACGGATCAGAATAGAAGATGCGCCGCATCCTTAACCAGGGATGCGCCGCATTAAAATAAACTGATAAAAAGTTTTAAAGTCGAAAATAAAAAAAAAATGCAGAAAAATAAAGATATGACCATTGCAGGAGATGCGTCGCATCTCAGGATTGAGATGCGCCGTATCCTCTGCGGCCTGACTGACTCGACACAAAAACAGAATAATAAAAAGATAAATCCGGGTTGTCTCCCGGTCAGCACTTGTCTTTATTCCAGAGTCTTCAAGTTAGACTCACGTTCAGCTCTTTAATATCGATCACTGATTCCCACATTGCTTACGTAGGATCCATTTAGCAACTAATTCGTCACGTATATATTCAGGTCCCAATTTCAACACTCCATTGTAGAATCCTTCCATTAATTGATATGGGTACTCAATCCCTCTCTTATTGTCATTATCGCTAATAAAAAGGAATGGAGAAAATTTGTAGCAGATCCTATTAGCAGCATGTTTAAATCCAGGGTGAGTTCGGGGCATCATATAAGTGATAATGTCGCTTCCACATTGAAAGGTGATCTTTCCTTCAAATCGTTTTGCATTAATAGTGATCTCCTTATGATGAAGCGAAAAGTGTACCGCTTTTAAGGGGTCATTTAAGCCCTAAATCGTATTTATTTGATCAAATATTGCCCTAAATCGTTCCTTTTGTCATTTTAGGTACTTTTGAGGAGAAATCTGGAAAAGAAGGCATTTTGGACGTTTTTGGAGCATAAAAGTGAAGAAAAACGACAAAGTCTCAAAAATCGGCTAAAAGTTACCTTTGACGGCGTCAGATTTTACTCTGGACGGCGTCATGGCTTGGCAAGAAAAGGTGGACGTGAAATTTACTCATGATAAGCCAGTGAAAATTGCATGTAAATTCTGACGGCGTCACGCTTTAACCTGATCAAGGGCGTCACGGCTTAAATCAAAGAGGGACGGCGTCACGTTCAAGAGCTGACGGCGTCAAGCCTTGATAAGCCAGAACGGATTTTGGAGAGCTAAAGAGGGACGGCGTCAAGAAGGTCATCCGGGAACCCTAAAAGCGGCGAGGTGACGGCGTCACACTCCATAAGGTGACGCCGTCAGATCCAAAAATCTATATATAGTTTTCTAATTTTTTGTCATTAGAGAGAGCTTAGTGTGGAATTTTTGGGAGAAAACCCTAAGACGATTTTAGCATCTTTTTCAAGGCTTTTTGCCTTGAGATCTTCCATGTTACATTGAAAGATAAGTTATCAATTAATCATTCAATATGTCTATGTGTTGTTTGATTTTATCTTGTTCTTGTCTTTTGTTTAACATGTTAGGCTAGATTTATCTTGTGTTTGCTTAGATCTAATGAAACCTAGCTATTGATTATTGGTTATTAGTGTGTTATTAGTTGTATTGGATGATTGTTTATCTATGTTAGGCTTAAGAAAACTGGCTAACTTCCTATTCGGTAACTTGCTTGAACGTCTTAAGAAACATGAACCAAATGCGTACTAAAGGTTTTTATGGTTGTATTTAATGCACAAGCGAATTCTAGTGATCCCATGTTAGGAGCTTCCTAGCCGGCTCGACATAGGAGTGAAGTAGGAGCTTGTAGAGTTGGGGAAGTACGTACGCCACCCCACGATTGGTATTAAGGAATACACCCGTCATCCACGCGAATAATACACACTAATCAACCGGTAAAAGATAGTTAGGGAGTAAGGAAATCTAAGTAAACACATTTCTCTACACTTAAGTTTTCACCAACTTTTCATTTTTGTTATTTTATTTTATTTGCATTTGTAGTTATTTGGGTTAGTTGACTAGCAACTAATTCCGCCCACTCTTTCAAACCCGAGATTTTACTTGCTTTCATAAAAATATAAAAACATAAAAAGAATCTTCCTCAACCCTTAGACCTATTAGAGTAGTTTTTCATACCTAACGAACACTATTCCCTGTGGAGAACGATCAATCCCCCGTACTTACCACTACACTATACTACATCGGTCAGGTACACTGCCTGGTGGGGTTGTAAGCCTCTTGAGATCCCTCGAGAGGTAAAACCTGTTGTAAGGTTGCAAAACAACGCATCAAGTTTTTGGCGCCGCTGCCGGGGAATAGTTATTGTTTAGGTTGAATTTTTATTTTATAGGTCTACTCACTAGATTCCTTTCTAGTGAGATTTTTGTTTTATTTTTCTAGGTTTTCTTTAGTCTATCTATTTTCTTCGTGTCTTTGTTCGTAACCATACCATCCAACATCATGGAAGATGGTAATATCCTTAATCCCAACAACCCACCACCACAACAACCACCACCTCCTAGAGCCCGTACCTTAGGAGAGTATTCCCGTCCTAGCCACCATGGCTATCGAAACACCATTGAGCTCACTCAAGGAGCCAATGTCACACCCTTGCGATCCGACACCATCCGGTTGGTGCAAAGCGGATGCGCATTCCATGTACTTCGATCTGAAGATCCTAATCAACACCTCAAGGACTTTCTTAAAATCGTTGATTCTATAGACCTTGATGTTGCCACTCGAGAGACGACCCGATTGCGTCTCTTTCAATTCTCTCTGCGGGATCAAGCTAGTCAGTGGCTAGAACGTCAACCCGCAGGATCCATCACCTCTTGGGATGATCTCACTACTCGTTTCCTTGCTCAGTTTTTCCCACCGGGAAGAACTACCAAGCTAAGGAATGATATCTTGATGTTCCAACAACGTCAAGGCGAAACTCTCTACGAGGCATGGACTCGATTCAAGGACTTACTCCAAAAAGTCCCTCACCATGGCATAGAACTTTGGCTCCAAGTCCAAATCTTCTATGACCATATCAATCTCTACACAAGGCAAACCATTGACCAATCGGCCGGTGGTAAGCTACGTGATCTAAGTGCGGAAAAATCATGGGCTCTCCTAGAGGATCTTGCTCTTTATGACAACGAAAGTTGGAGTGATCCCCGTGATTTGAATAAAACGGTCAAGGCAATATCTTTGCCTTTGAACAATTCAAGCACTTCCGACCGTAGGATCATAGAACTTGAAGACCAAGTCAAGTTTCTCATGAAATCCTACGAGGCTCCTAAACTTTCAAGCCAAGTGAACAAAATCACTTCTTCATGTGAATTATGTAGTGGTCCCCACGACACTCGTGATTGCATGGAACTCCCCGAACAAGCTTTTGTGGACTACGCATCCTCGCGTACCGACGGAGCGGGAGGCAAGTGGTACACTTTCAAACCCGAGCCAAACCATTACGGTGATACATACAACCCTTCATGGAAAAATCACCCGAACCTTAGGTGGAAACAAAACCAAAACGCACAACAACCCAATTCTTCCAACCCACCTAATCGTTTCCAATCAAGCGGTTCCAACTCGAACCGTACTTTCAACAACAATCCTTCCGGCAATGGTAGTACCAATAACTTTGAAGGATTGATGTCTCAATTTATGGCATCTCAAGAAGCTCGTTTAGCCAAGTTTGAAGCCGATTTCAAACAAAAACAAAGCGAGATGACCAATAAGATTGACACCTTGTTGAAAGCCCTCAATGACCGAGAAATGGGAGCACTCCCTAGCAACACGGTCAAGAACCCGAAACTAAACGTCAACGCTATTTCATCGGTTTCGTCCCCTAGTTCTTGTCCACAATATTATTCGGTCAATTCCATGAGCACGTGTTTCAAACAAACCCAAGTCGTTCCAAATGACCAAGAAGTTATGACATCCAAATTGGTCAACAACATAGTTGAAACACCTCCCACTCAAAACCTTGACGAAGAATTCAAGGAGCTCCACCTTGAAAGTCCGGTTGTTGATGTGTTGGATGAGAAGAAGCTCAAGTTAGGCGAAAAAGGGACCGCCTTCGTTCAAAACAAACTACCTAAGAAGTTAGATGACCCGGGCTTATTCGTTCTACCTTGCAAGATCGGTAATTCGGAGGCTTATGACACATTAGCCGATCTTGGATCAAGCCTTAACCTACTTCCGTTACCTCTCTACACCTCTCTAAAACTAGGAAAACTTGAAGAAACCGAGGTGATAATAGGTTTAGCGGATGGGAGTGTTGCTTACCCGGTTGGAGTAGTTAAGGACGTGTTAGTGCACATTGGAAAACTAACCATTTTAGCCGATTTCCACGTCCTTGATATGGTTAGCGACCCTACATGCCCCTTGTTGATAGGTAGAGGATTTTTGGCGACCGCTAGTGCTATGATTGATTGTAAGGAATCCAAGATAGCGGTAGGAGAAGGAGATACTTGGTCAGTCTATGATGTTAAGAAACACGCCTATGATACTAGTGAGGAACCGACACCCCATTGGTTAGAATTAAATAGGAGACCATCTAGATATGGACCTTGGATAGATAGAAGCTTCATAGGACCCCAACGCCCATTTTACCTAGAAGAGGACTTTGTGAACCGAACACATACGGTAGAACAACTCTTGGCTAGGGACACCGAATTGGATCCATTTGAAGACCCTCTAGTTTTTAGAAGGATGATTGAGTTCCTAGGAGTTTTGCCAATTAACCTAGGAATGAATAAGTGGACTTGTGAGGAAGATGATCATAAGTGGAGTTGGGACAAACCACCCAAAGATGGAGATGGGTCATGGCATATTAAGATGACATTGTATGACCCGGATGGAGAGAAGTTTGAAAAGATATATCGCACTAAGCGGACCAATAGGAAACTTCAATCCAAGCTTAACCCTAAAGACGTCCTCGATGACAAGCTCACTTATATAGGGTAGAGTGACTTTGAGTCTAGCTACAAGACTCGTTAATAAAGAAAAGCGCTTCTTGGGAGGCAACCCAAGCTTTATTTTATTTATTTGCTTTTTGTGTTTATTTGTTTGTTTGTTTGTTTTTATTTGTTTCCGTATGTATGTTTAATTTTTATTCCTATTGATTCATGTTAAAAACTAATTTGTGAAAATGCTTTATTTTGTTTTTAACTTCATCTTAACTACATATAAAGGTATTTTGCAAAAGATAAGTGTAAGGGAAATCTAAATTGGTTTATTAGAACACATATGAACATGAATCATAATAATAATAAATTAACATACATATTCGTATTTGTTTGAGTCAAATGCTTGTATCGAGTCATAATGATGTTTTGCAGGATTTCCAGGAAGTAAGGTAAAGGTTTTTCCAGAAATTTTCCGGAAACTTAAAATGAAAATTTTTGTCAGGTCATTTCTGACGGCGTCAGGGTTTATAACCTGACGGCGTCAGATTTAATTTTCAGAAATTTTTGAAAGTTTTGTTTTTAAAAAGTTTTTATTAAAATCTCCAACTTATAATCTCCAGGAATCTGCAAAGTTATCATTCCACAAGCATTATATCTTTATATATAGATTTATCCCGCCGATGTTATGCAGGTTTTCGTGTTTGTTTTCTCAGGTTTAACAGGTTATTTTGGACAAGGAAATGTTTTGAATCAAGCTTTTGGCGATGCATTAGTCATGGAGCTTCAACATTACTTTGGAAGAAGATTTAACCGTATTATTTCATTATCCACCGAGCGAATCAGGGGAGTATTTGATTTCATTCTTTTACTTTATGCTTTTACATCTTGTTATTTGAACATTGGGGACAATGTTCATCTTAAGTGTAAGGGGAGGGTAAAAGTACGATTAGAGAATGCTATTACGCTTGATTTTTGTTTGTTTAATAGTAGATGTGTAATAAAACTGAGATAAATACTTGTTAAGGTAATTTTAGTGCCAAATTTAAAATTTTTTACAACATATAGGAGTGAAACTTTGATCTTAATGAGCGTCTCACGGATAGGAGTTATATGACTAGCACAAAAACCGTACCACTAAAAAATTTTCCACCCCCAAATATGAGGTTCGCCCCTAGAATTGGTAGGAAAAGCATTTATGCTATGATGTGTGTACCGGTAGCACTTAGATTCTAGAACTTGCGTTAGGACCATTCCAAGGCCACAAGTGAGACTACATTCGTGTAGTTAGATTTACTACATGATAAGAGGCATTAGGATTAACCCATTGTTTTACACCTGTGTTTTTGTTATAATTACTTTGGCTACATTGGTCAAGTAATCTCTCCCACACCCTTTGCGTTGTACTCATTTTTAGTACACGATACCCCTAGTACACCCCTCAGAGCCTATCTTTTCGTTTCGACCTTTAAGCATTTTACTTAAAGGAAGAATTTGTTACACCCCACTAAAATGTACACCCAAATCGCCTTAGCCTACCTTGTATGCACTCATCTTTAGTGCATTATTGTTACAACATTTGTTTAAACCCAAGTTAATTATCTAGTTGATTACATGGTTGCTAAGTCGAGCCATATCCTTGTACATATTGTTTTGGGATGATTGGGACTCATGGGTAAAGTACTAGTGTAATGGAGTAATGGGGAGGAACATCATTTATTACCCCCATATGTACGTTAATATTTTAAAGTACTCCGAGTTTTTCAATTATCTTAATTCGAGTCATTAGAATAGTTATTTGTAAAGTTATGTAAAAATTCAAGTGTAAGGGGAATGCAACGCCCCTATGATGTATTATTTTGGATGGTAGGGCAAGAGTGTATGAAAAAAAAAAAAAAAAAAAAATCAAGAAAAATACAAAAAAATGAGAAAAAGAAAAATAGAAAAAACATACGGACTACCATCCCGTTTTATTTTATGTTTGTTTTATGTTTTTGTTATTTTCTTTCATTAGCTTAGATTGAGTCGAGTCTTGGCTTAGCAACATTGTATAGTACATGTAATTAATCAAGATCTTTAACTCGCCACCAGTAAAACATCCTTTATCCAACAAAACCGTGTTTTCCTTTTCCCTACACCTAACGTTATAACCCATTTAAAAGCCCTCTTTGATAGTTTATCTTAGGTGCTTACGCCTAGTGGAGGAGGTTTTCGATCCTTTCCCAAGCCTATGGTAATCTATTTGCTATGACAGGTAGTGAGAGATATTATCCGTTTTCATTTATGAGATTTATTTTGATGACACTTGAGAGATGTGAGTATCTAAACACTACTTGTGAGGTGCTAGTTTATAATCTCCGTGCTTATTATGATTGAAGTGGAACGATTATTTGTTGTAATTACTTTTATGTTTGCATTAAATGACCCCTAACTTGTATTTTGATTAGAATAAAAGCGCATTTGCTTGAGGACAAGCAAATCTCAAGTGTAAGGGTATTTGATGAAGCGAAAAGTGTACCGCTTTTAAGGGGTCATTTAAGCCCTAAATCGTATTTATTTGATCAAATATTGCCCTAAATCGTTCCTTTTGTCGTTTTAGGTACTTTTGAGGAGAAATCTGGAAAAGGAGGCATTTTGGACGTTTTTGGAGCATAAAAGTGAAGAAAACGACAAAGTCTCAAAAATCGGCTAAAAGTTACCTTTGACGGCGTCAGATTTTACTCTGGACGGCGTCATGGCTTGGCAAGAAAAGGTGGACGTGAAATTTACTCATGATAAGCCAGTGAAAATTGCATGTAAATTCTGACGGCGTCACGCTTTAACCTGATCAAGGGCGTCACGGCTTAAATCAAAGAGGGACGGCGTCACGTTCAAGAGCTGACGGCGTCAAGCCTTGATAAGCCAGAACGGATTTTGGAGAGCTAAAGAGGGACGGCGTCAAGAAGGTCATCCGGGAACCCTAAAAGCGGCGAGGTGACGGCGTCACACTCCATAAGGTGACGCCGTCAGATCCAAAAGTCTATATATAGTTTTCTAATTTTTTGTCATTAGAGAGAGCTTAGTGTGGAATTTTTGGGAGAAAACCCTAAGACGATTTTAGCATCTTTTTCAAGGCTTTTTGCCTTGAGATCTTCCATGTTACATTGAAAGATAAGTTATCAATTAATCATTCAATATGTCTATGTGTTGTTTGATTTTATCTTGTTCTTGTCTTTTGTTTAACATGTTAGGCTAGATTTATCTTGTGTTTGCTTAGATCTAATGAAACCTAGCTATTGATTATTGGTTATTAGTGTGTTATTAGTTGTATTGGATGATTGTTTATCTATGTTAGGCTTAAGAAAACTGGCTAACTTCCTATTCGGTAACTTGCTTGAACGTCTTAAGAAACATGAACCAAATGCGTACTAAAGGTTTTTATGGTTGTATTTAATGCACAAGCGAATTCTAGTGATCCCATGTTAGGAGCTTCCTAGCCGGCTCGACATAGGAGTGAAGTAGGAGCTTGTAGAGTTGGGGAAGTACGTACGCCACCCCACGATTGGTATTAAGGAATACACCCGTCATCCACGCGACTAATACACACTAATCAACCGGTAAAAGATAGTTAGGGAGTAAGGAAATCTAAGTAAACACATTTCTCTACACTTAAGTTTTCACCAACTTTTCATTTTTGTTATTTTATTTTATTTGCATTTGTAGTTATTTGGGTTAGTTGACTAGCAACTAATTCCGCCCACTCTTTCAAACCTGAGATTTTACTTGCTTTCATAAAAATATAAAAACATAAAAAGAATCTTCCTCAACCCTTAGACCTATTAGAGTAGTTTTTCATACCTAACGAACACTATTCCCTGTGGAGAACGATCAATCCCCCGTACTTACCACTACACTATACTACATCGGTCAGGTACACTGCCTGGTGGGGTTGTAAGCCTCTTGAGATCCCTCGAGAGGTAAAACCTGTTGTAAGGTTGCAAAACCACGCATCACCTTACAAAATGGTTTTCCAACAATCACGTCGCCCATATTGCTGTCACAATAGGCATTCATGTCTTCAACAACGGCGAACTCGGTAACAATAGTAAAGCGTCCAACGAAGATCGGGACATTAATGAAGGCTCCAACTACATTCTTTCCCTTATACTCCACTTTATTTCTCATAATGGAATTGTAAAAGCTTCTTGACATGACATTGATTGGTAAAATAGGAAAGAAATTGGCGTCAATACACTTGTACCCAATCATGCATGGGAATTGCAAATTGTAAGCACAATCGGCGTGGATCCTTCTACCGTAATCCCAAGAACCATCATATCCCTCAAATTCATCGTAATTCCTGGTATTAATAACGTTGACTTTTGGACTATCCAGAATTTTTCCATCTTCTAACTCAGATTCCGCATCATCCATGAACAGGTCATTGGATTCTAATGGTCCATCAAGGTCATTGACTTCAATGTAGTCCCCATCGTAACGCTCGGGCGATTTATCATGCACCAATACTCCATTCATAAAATTGGCTTCGAAGTCGAAGTCAATCAGCTCTTCGAATTCTTCCATAGCAAAATCTGTCATCACAAGTAGAATCATCAGTAGTATTTGTTCGCTAGAAGAGAAATTAATGAATTCAGAAACGGATATAAGAATACAAATAGCTGATATCTGCAGACAATGCGCCGTATCCAAAAAAATTGGATACGCCGTATCTTATAATCGTTAAAATTAAATCAGACTTTTATTCAGAAAATAGATACGCCGCTTATAAATTTAGAATGCGCCGTATCTGTTTTAATTATCAAAAATCGATATACTTATTAAAAATTAAATGCGTCGTATTAACAAAAGTTAATGCGCCGTATCTTCGTTACGTTTCAAAATATAAGATTTTTGATTCAGAAGATGCGCTGTATCGACAGAGATCGATGCGCCGTATCTGTTTAATAATTCGAAATCTGTTTTTAATTAAAATAATAGATACGCCGTATCTGCTAAAGCAGATGCGTCGTATGGCTTTAACGTTTTAAAATTTTTTTTTATCAAAAACAGATACGCCGTATCTTGGGGAAAAGATGCGTCGTATCGAATTATTTAAACGCGTTGTATTTTATAAAAAATTAAACGCAATACGCCGTATCTGAGAGATCAGATGCGCCGTATCGTTCGATTTAGCTCAGTACAACGATAGCAGTATGCAGCAAATACGAAAAATTAAAAACAAATAAAACACACGAAAATAAACACAAATAAAAGCAAACAAATAACACACAAAAACAGAAAATATGCAAAAAAAAGTACAATGAATGCAAATTAATCTAATACACAACAAAATTAGCGGTTAGATAAAAAATTAAAAACCTAATTAAAATACTAATCAAATTAACAGATAATTACAATTCACTCCCCGGCAGCGGCGCCAAAAACTTGATGCGTGCGATATGTCGTTGCGGTTTAGCAGTATTAATGCCTACTCAAGTTTTAAATTTATATTTAGCCGACTTATCAATAACAAACACACTTAACGAGCAGTGTACCCGGTCAGTATGAATATAATGGTAAGTAGAGTGTCGATCACTAAGAGTGGAACGTATTATCTAGTTATTCTAATCAGTATTTTAATATATTAAGTTAGCTATACAACCTAATCTAACGCAAGGGGGTTCAGCCTGAGAGACTGGCACGATTTGGTTGCAATTAAATAATAAACTAAACCAATAGGCACGAATCAGCAAGTAGCACACACGTACACAGATAAATACTTGAGACAATAAGAGGGCTGTCCTGATAGATAAGTAGTTTGTCACTTGTTTTATTGCTAGTTTTATATGAAGTGTATAGTTCGATGCAACGCACCGAGATTAAGTCCTTTCTCGTTGGTTCTAATCTTATCGGTGAGTAAACCCTTAATGATTACTTATGACTATCCTATTTATCTTTCTTCCTACTTTTCTACAGACCATAGAATGCATAGGCGATCTAATAAATAGGCGAGGGCAGAGGCATGGCGACCCGATCAACGCTCAGCTAGACACAGAGGTTATCAATGCACTAATAAAAGTCACCAAAGACATCAACATATAAACTTTAATTAATGAGAAAGCAGTTTTAAGGGAGTGCAATCTTTCCGTTGTCACATTACACAAGCCACCAATCTTGATGAATTAAAGTTTACTAACACAATAAAACAAAACTACTTAATGAATTAAACACATGCAGCACCTTCTTACAGCTCTTGTATCTTCGTTTGGGTGTGTCTTGTGCTGCTGCCTTGACTGAATTCGTCCTAGGGTTTCTGTACTTCGGTCTCGTATATAATATCTGCCTCTCGAATTCGTCTGGTCTTGGGGTATTTATAGTTTCTGTCTGAGGGTAAGATGCGGCGCATCTAGTAAGTAGATGCGGTGCATTGACTTAACTTCGCGTGGGGTCCAAGATTATAATATTCAGGAATATTCGTACACCGCCAGAAGATGCGGCATAACTTCATTTATAGATGCGGCGCATGTCCTCTTGTATCTTGGAACGTATCTGGTGAAATATTGATAGTGATGCGCCGTATGTGATAAGCAAGATGCGGCGCATCTGGAGCAGAATGTCTTGATCTTGTTCATTTCGGTAGACTCTTAACTTCTTGCATGTTTTGCTCCATAATTAGTCCAAAATCGCCAAGTTTCACCATATGCTTGTTTTCAACTGAGAATTACAAAATTAAACGATTAAGTATCAATCCTCATACATAATATAATAAAACAAGTCAAATTAATAGGATAAATGATAGTAATAAAATGTACTTATTTGAGTTCATCAAATATCCCCCTACTTGAACTTTACTTGTCCCCAAGTAAACCTTAGAATTAATCTTATGAAAATGTATCCTAAAAGATATTAGGATTTATTTTTATATTTAAGCATGTATTCATTTTTGTCATAATCACACAACTAAACACTTAACGAATTAGAAGTAAAATAAAACAATTTGATAAAAGCAAATCTAATCGTTTAACTGTCCAGTCGCGACGAATATTCTATCATAAGCTTGGCAAGTATACACATCTCCCCCACTAAAACCAAGGAATAACAAGTCTAAAGCGGTAAAAAGGGTTTTGAGGTTTAAGGGTTAATTATTCTTAATCTCTATCGATCTCAAATTCCAGAAAAGGCGACAAAATCACAAATACAAGATCGAATCCACGAACACGATACTTGCAATTGCTCAAATCCTTAACTCGAATAGGCTAAAGATAGGTCCAAACTTCACCAATAATAATATATCAAAAAGGGCGACAAAATCATAAATACATAGCCGAATCCACGACTACGATACTTAAGATTGCTCAAATCCCTAATCTCAATAAATCAAAGGTTTGGTTGGATAAGAATAATAAAGGGTATGGATAATTTTTGGGATATAAATTGGTATAAAATGAAAAATAAACAAAACAAATAAATTAAAATCCTAAGTGTGGTTAATCACTATCCCAACCATCCCATGAATAAGACTCATATCATTGAATAACTCACGCTTTAAAACTTGAAACACACGCTTTAGGTAGACACGAATTATACTCAACAAGATCTTAATCAAAGAATAAACCTTAGTTGACGTTCCCATAACTGCCAACTCCCATTCAATCCATAGATATAATACAACAATTAGTGGTGATATCGACCACTTAATACAAAACTTTACATAAGTTGGTTAAATCAAACATCCAACTCTTCCTTTTTCTTTTTCTTTTTTTTTTTTCTATTTTTTTTTCGATTTTTTTTTTTTTTTTTTTTTTTTTTTTTTTTTTTTTTTAAACAAAGATGTGTAAAATTTCACCACATCACTATAATGATAATTCCGGATAATTTTTTCATACTTTTCATGACTTCAGAAATAACGGTAATAGTGAAAGTAGTAAACACACGAAAAATAAACTCAAAGATATACAATATTTACTTTCACTCCAATTGCATTGTGCAATTTCCCGACCTAACCATAGATAATGAATTACGCACACGAACACAGGTAATGTAAGGAAACACACTTTGCCTATAGCAATTAACCAACCATGGATTCTAATCTACAGGGTAGGCTAAGGTGTAAGGGTGTAACGAAACATTTTAAACATAGGTGTAAGAAACGAAAGGAATGGCTCTGAGTGTTTTTCTAGGGGTATCTTACTCTAAAAGTGAGAGTAACAAAAGGGTTTATACGGGGTTAACTAACCAGTGTAGTTAGCTAATAACACATAACATATAATGGCTATTTGGGTGTAATCCTAGAAATTTACCAATTTAGACAAGTCATTCCAATTATATAAATAATACCCATTATGGTGGTCTCGAATAGTATACAAGCCAAGTTCTAAAGTTTACAAGTCACCGGCACACTCATAGATTTGTGAATTTTTGAAAAATCACAAATTTTGAAAATAACGTCATGTGTGCAGCTATGCTACTTAGACTTTAAACAAAAACATGCTAAATTTTTTTTTAATTTCGATATATTAAGCACATTTTAAGCATATTTTGAAAAGTTTAGGACAAGTAAGTGTTAAGTGTTCTAATTCTCCAATCCCCCACTTAAGTTAAACAACGTCCTCGTTGTTTGTATGAAAGGTTAAAAACTGGAAAATAAAAGAATTAGAACAGAAAAACTCCCCTGAGATTTGCTCGGTATGATCCTCCATTAGTATAAGAGCAAAAATCATCTTTCTTGTGGATGAGAACGTTTAAGCTTCATAATTGATGTATCCACAGGAAATGCAGGAATCTATAATACCACCAAGGCTTCAAAACACACCTAAGTTAAGAAATGTTCAAACTTGCATAATACATTAGTAGTTAGATAAAAATAAAACATAAAAAATAAAAATGAAAATCATCAGGTCAGTCGATGCGCCGTATCTTATGGAAGAAGATATGCCGTATCGAGCCTGGAATAAATACGGATCAGAATAGAAGATGCGCCGCATCCTTAACCAGGGATGCGCCGCATTAAAATAAACTGATAAAAAGTTTTAAAGTCGAAAAAAAAAAAAATGCAGAAAAATAAAGATATGACCATTGCAGGAGATGCGTCGCATCTCAGGATTGAGATGCGCCGTATCCTCTGCGGCCTGACTGACTCGACACAAAAACAGAATAATAAAAAGATAAATCCGGGTTGTCTCCCGGTCAGCACTTGTCTTTATTCCAGAGTCTTCAAGTTAGACTCACGTTCAGCTCTTTAATATCGATCACTGATTCCCACATTGCTTACGTAGGATCCATTTAGCAACTAATTCGTCACGTATATATTCAGGTCCCAATTTCAACACTCCATTGTAGAATCCTTCCATTAATTGATATGGGTACTCAATCCCTCTCTTATTGTCATTATCGCTAATAAAAAGGAATGGAGTAAATTTGTAGCAGATCCTATTAGCAGCATGTTTAAATCCAGGGTGAGTTCGGGGCATCATATAAGTGATAATGTCGCTTCCACATTGAAAGGTGATCTTTCCTTCAAATCGTTTTGCATTAATAGTGATCTCCCTACAAAATGGTTTTCCAACAATCACGTCGCCCATATTGCTGTCACAATAGGCATTCATGTCTTCAACAACGGCGAACTCGGTAACAATAGTAAAGCGTCCAACGAAGATCGGGACATTAATGAAGGCTCCAACTACATTCTTTCCCTTATACTCCACTTTATTTCTCATAATAGAATTGTAAAAGCTTCTTGACATGACATTGATTGGTAAAATAGGAAAGAAATTGGCGTCAATACACTTGTACCCAATCATGCATGGGAATTGCAAATTGTAAGCACAATCGGCGTGGATCCTTCTACCGTAATCCCAAGAACCATCATATCCCTCAAATTCATCGTAATTCCTGGTATTAATAACGTTGACTTTTGGACTATCCAGAATTTCTCCATCTTCTAACTCAGATTCCGCATCATCCATGAACAGGTCATTGGATTCTAATGGTCCATCAAGGTCATTGAGTTCAATGTAGTCCCCATCGTAACGCTCGGGCGATTTATCATGCACCAATACTCCATTCATAAAATTGGCTTCGAAGTCGAAGTCAATCAGCTCTCCGAATTCTTCCATAGCAAAATCTGTCATCACAAGTAGAATCATCAGTAGGATTTGTTCGCTAGAAGAGAAATTAATGAATTCAGAAACGGATATAAGAATACAAATAGCTGATATCTGCAGACAATGCGCCGTATCCAAAAAAATTGGATACGCCGTATCTTATAATCGTTAAAATTAAATCAGACTTTTATTCAGAAAATAGATACGCCGCTTATAAATTTAGAATGCGCCGTATCTGTTTTAATTATCAAAAATCGATATACTTATTAAAAATTAAATGCGTCGTATTAACAAAAGTTAATGCGCCGTATCTTCGTTACGTTTCAAAATATAAGATTTTTGATTCAGAAGATGCGCTGTATCGACAGAGATCGATGCGCCGTATCTGTTTAATAATTCGAAAACTGTTTTTAATTAAAATAATAGATACGCCGTATCTGCTAAAGCAGATGCGTCGTATGGCTTTAACGTTTTAAAATTTTTTTTTTTATCAAAAACAGATACGCCGTATCTTGAGGAAAAGATGCGTCGTATCGAATTATTTAAACGCGTTGTATTTTATAAAAAATTAAACGCAATACGCCGTATCTGAGAGATCAGATGCGCCGTATCGTTCGATTTAGCTCAGTACAACGATAGCAGTATGCAGAAAATACGAAAAATTAAAAACAAATAAAACACACGAAAATAAACACAAATAAAAGCAAACAAATAACACACAAAAACAGAAAATATGCAAAAAAAAGTACAATGAATGCAAATTAATCTAATACACAACAAAATTAGCGGTTAGATAAAAAATTAAAAACCTAATTAAAATACTAATCAAATTAACAGATAATAACAATTCACTCCCCGGCAGTGGCGCCAAAAACTTGATGCGTGCGATGTGTCGTTGCGGTTTAGCAGTATTAATGCCTACTCAAGTTTTAAATTTATATTTAGCCGACTTATCAATAACACACACACTTAACGAGCAGTGTACCCGGTCAGTATGAATATAATGGTAAGTAGAGTGTCGATCACTAAGAGTGGAACGTATTATCTCGTTATTCTAATCAGTATTTTAATATATTAAGTTAGCTATACACTAGTACAAAAATGGGATTTAGTCACACATGCTGTTTTTCGAACAGCCACACAGTCGCCTTTTTATGTGACTAAATGTACCAGAATAAAATAAACAGCCACACTTGATCCGACTTGTGTGACCATTTCGGAATTACATCCGAGGCTATAGCCACACATTTGAATATTTTCGTGACTATACGTATCTGGTAATTTTTTTTTTGATTTTTTAGTCACTTATAATTTGGGACGTGTGACGGATACAAATAAGGTTGAAACATTAGTCACACTATATATATACATATGTGACAAATATATGTCACGCAATTGAAAAGTGTGACCAAAATCCATATATGGTCACACGAAGTAATTGTGTATGTGGCTAAATCATATGCTCAAGTTTGTCACACATTATTTAAGCGTGACTGCTAGTTTTTGTTGAAAATTTAGCCACATATGAATTTGAAATGTGTGACAACTGAAAAGTAAGTTTGAAGCATAGTCACGATATGCATTTAAAAGTGACAAATATATGTCACACACTTGAGATGTGTGACCAAATGTCATATATGGTCACACTAAACCATAGGCATACATGATTAAGTGTGACCAAAATTCGATACAAATAGTCACGTAAGTTAATATGTGTGTCTAAAGTTAAGTGTGTGTTTGCCTGCCAATTCCTAATGTGTATGGTCACATTTAATTGTAGCACAATCATGTGACTATAGGCTATACAATAGTAACACCATACCACAAATGTGCATCTAAATTATGTTTATGGCCACATTATAAGGGTATTATATGTGACCAATACATTGAAAATAGTCACACTGAAATATTCATGTGACTAATATGTATAGCAAAATGTGAACTCAGTTATCATTAACCTTGATATTAGTCACATTGAGTGTTTGTGTGACTAAATTCAAGATGTTACATATGGTCACATGAAGTATTTATTTAGGTGTCTAAATCATAGAGTCATATTTTGAGTTCAGACTGTTAGTCATGACTCTTCATTTAATTTGCCCCATTACAATGCTGGGATTTTATAGTCTATCTAGTTTAATGCAGTAGTATGTAAGTATGTTACTTGCCCCTAGCTGGAACCAGATTACTTGACTTTCTAAAGTCAATTTTCAACTTTATAATGAAGTAACATGTTACTAAGTGCCTGCAAGTGCATATACATGATAAATGGAAACTGCAAATACAATAAAGCTTGACTGCAAGTGGACATATACATGATAAATGTCAGACTATACATTCTAGCAGTAATAACTATACATTCTAGCAGTAATAACTATACATACTAGCAGTAATAACTATACATGTTTAAGTCAAACTATACATTGTGGCAGTAATAACTATACATTCTATTTCTTGTCCTTGGGTCCTAGATACTCTTCCATCTTCCTGAGCAGTTCATATGCCATGCCATCATAATTAAGCTGAAGCTTGAGTGTTTTCTTCACACGCAACATCTGATGTAGAATGTCTTTGTGAAACTTTAAAGGGTAATCCTTTTCTACAAGCATGTAGATCACCAACTCATTCACAGTTAAAGCATGTACTCCACATCGTTGAAAAATTTTCCATTCTTTAACAGTATTGTGCGTTAGTCTTCTCCAACATTCATCTTCATGATTTGGTTCAAACATTACCTTTAAATAATTCCAGACTTCTCTATCATAATTAGCTTGTTCTGGTGTCTTATTACCAAATCTTTGTTTGAGTAATTTCCATAGAGCTATCATATCTTGTCTATCAAAATCATGAACCATGTGAAGAAAGCTTACATACCTTCTAGAAGAACCATCATGCCTCTTAATATCGTAATAAACTGTTTCCCCAAAAGATCCAGACTTATAATCAACAATGGATGT